>DWME01000273.1:0-37895 GCA_018244795.1 Parelbella ahira ahira | reverse complement strand
AGGACGCCCTCCAGCTAGGTGGAGTGACGATATACGCAAAGTGGCTGGCAGTGGTTGGATGCGAAGAGTTGAAGATCTAGCTCAGTGGCGTACCATTGGAGAGGCTTATGTCCAGCAGTGGACGGGAGTAGGCAGATAATGATGATGATGAATACGTATCTCAATTTCTTGAGGAAGGCTACGTGTGTTTCTGTCGTCTGGTAAGATACAGAAATTTAGCAGCTTCAGGTGGAGGTGGTAAAACTAGCAATCGATTTGATAATCAAAGTTGGATTTTGGTTTTGATGTGTCACATTAATCATTGAACGTAATGTAAAACAATATATAGATATAGGAATTTACTGCCACATGTGTGAGTACCTTAAATAGTTTGGTGTTTATATTCGAAATATAAACTAAAATAACTCTATTTTAATTACGAGCAGTATTTTAATGGTGCTGAAGAGTGTGAACGTTTAAATTGTGGTCGCGATCGTTTAGGATTTCCGTGGGTTGTAGCACATTAATGGGTTTTCAACTTTTCATCGCGGTCGTAGTAAATGACATCTAAGCGTTGTGACATGACGGCGCGGCCTCGCTCGAGCGCCCATCAAATTGTCATTGCCTGAGGTCGTATGCGGTGGAGTGGGGCAATATGGGCATAAATCAGATAATTAACCCTTGGCCCTTATTAACGACATAAATTACCCCTCTCGCGGTTCACCACTCCAGATGTGATGTAGGCTTAATATTCCTTTAACATATTCAACGGTTGGTCTGGGGATAAACCTTTGCGTTGTGCTACCTGAGGCGTGCGTAGAACAAAGCGGTAATCTTGTAGGCTTCAGCAACATTAACTTTGAGGCTGAAATAGAAACTTTAGTTAAATACCAAGGGGTAAACAACAGGCTGCCTGTTTATACAGATGTTAAAATGTAAATTATATGCGTACATTTATCTACCTAAAGTGAAAATGTTTACGGCGACACATATTGGATAGGATATAATATATTGTGACGTAATAAACTATGCTGTATTAACAAAGTTAGTTTTATCATTTTCAATGACATATGTATATTTCACCACGCCTTAGCATATTCTCTTAAATATTATGATCTCTTAATGATACCAAAATCCACTGCTAACTGGCAACACTTTTGTTCTCAGATATTTACTTTGTACAGTGTTTGCCGCTGAAATGCTGCTGTCCGTTTTATTATTAACGTTGGATCTTAATACATATTAAAAGCAGCGGCACAAAATTAAATTCGCCGTAATCTGGCAACCCTGTGCTTATGGCAGGATCATTAGGGACGTAACGAGTGAGTCACCGTCCGCTATCGGCCATCACGCCAGATGTCATCGAGGGGATGAAATTATCAATGTGTAACATTCACAGTAACATAGATACATAATGAAAGGTATCTAAACATAAAATGTACGTTTATTTATGTTAAGTAAAGCCTCTTATTGTAGTGTAAATAAAAAAGAGACATAAAGTGTAAGTGGCACAATAAATTCATATCTATTAAATTTGACGATGGTGGGGACATTCTGGACAAAATAACTATTTAGAATCTGAAGGCCCAGGACCGGCGCTCACCCTCAAAATGGATCACGAGTTACCATGTAATCTCGCAAGCAGTGATATTTTCAATTTATGACATCTGTTCTTTAACTGTTGTACAACAAAAAATGTGTGTATAATATAATCTATTCAAAAATGCGACGCCCGTGTGTTATTGAATAAAAAAATAAAATAAAAGATCCGCGCTCGCGACTGATGCGAACGTTATTTTGCGGCTTGTAATATATCAAAACGTCGTCCGTCCGTCCGCTGACAGCTATCACACCGCTACAAATTTATCCGATGAGAAGCGCAGTCTTCTTTCTCTTAACGCCTTCAACATTGCCCGATACGATATCGTTATCCGACGCCAAACCGACATCGAGATGTGTGATATTTTCTTATTCATATTTTATAGTATCATACCAGGCCTCTTACGGGGTTAGCAGAGAGCACCGAGCGCTAAATATCTATTCGTTACAGACCTGGCTTTTTTCTACATATAACGCTCTCTTTAAATACGCACGCTCCATTAGCCAGTATTGGGTTTGTTTGGTCAAGATAGGGGAGTCTTATTCTCTCTTATTATTGTCGTATAGTCATCTAAAGGTAGCTGAGCTGACAGTAACTGACCCAAAGCTCTGTTAACGATGGATGATTTCGTTCGCTTGAGACTGAAAAAAAATTACGTTCAGTTTAACAAATGTAATTGACTGAAATTGGACCTATTAATATGACGAAGATATACATACAAACGTGTGCTAATAATTTGCTGTTGTGTGCGTAAAAAGCTGTGACCACACCTGCGATTTAATACATCGTGAGATTTTATTGACCGTAAGCGAAAACTTCTGTTAATATGATATTTCATATTGGCATCGTGTCGTAAAATGTACGGCGCTCAACCGTTACTACACTGCAAGATCTATTAGGAGCTTCGCTAGAAGATAAAACGCTTTTGTCTTTGACAGCTGACGTTCCATTTAGTTTCTCACTTCGGCCACGTCAATGGAAAGTAATGTTTATTTTTACTGCCGCTGAATGGATTGCTTTGGTAATGAAAATCAAAGCTAGGAGGCCGTCATTGTTTGCTTTTCAGACATAAGCTAAACAATATTTCATTCATTATGTAGTCAGAAATAATGACACAGTTTGAAAAGCGGCGTCATTGGGCGTGACATAAATAAGAGAGCCAGAGCTTTGTTAGTAGGTGTGTGCGCCGATACCATACATTAGTTATTAAGTCGATAAAGAGCCTTTCTTCGGGGTCGAATAGTTATAGGGCAGGCTAATGAACTCATGAGCAGCGAACCGTAGTTTCAATTCAATACAAAACATGATAACCCTCTTCTTATGCGTGAAATCGTCTATTATTTTGGAACACGTATCGTTATATTGTTATACGACTAACTTATACAAGTAAACACAATGCAAGATTTGTTTACATCATGTATTGGTTCGTTAAAATCATCATTAGCACTGTCATCATCATGAGCATCATCATCATCATTAGCGTTATCATCATGAACCTTTTTATCGTTCGACTAATGGACATTGGATTTCCATTCAAAATGAGACTGAATCGAATTGATTATATAGGGGAATGATAGAAGCTCGTGAAGTAGCTTAAATTAAAACTAAAAAAGCGTACGTAACAGAGAAGAAATGACGGAAAACAGAGGAAGGCCATTAGTGTTTTTAAGGACGTACATACCGAGTTGAGCTATGAAAATGACCCACCATAATGAAGTAGATTTAAAATTTTTATATTTAAAAACAAAAACTTAAAATTTTCTAGATTCAACTTTTTGTGATAATTCAAATGATAAAATGTTTTACTATTTCCATTTGCATAATATACATATATAGTGAGCTTATTTAGCTTTGAATGTCAGATAATGAGTGTAAAATTGAACTGGTAGTACACTCATTCATGAGCTTATTTCTATGAGCATTCACATCATCTATTTATGAATACGTGAAGAAAAGTCTTTCTTATGCTTTTTAGGAATCTCGCTCATGTATTAAAATATGAGATTTAGCATAGCTAAAAGTTGTTAAAAAGGAACGCAGAAGGCTATTATTAATAATAGTATATCTATGTTACAAATACGTTAAACAAGATATTTATATTTCAAGTTCACTGGATCACTAAAATGTTATTTATATTTTAGTAATTGACATGTTATTGTTTAATAGCTTCTAGCGTCGATCGTACATATGAGTATGTGTATAAAAATACAAACTATGAAAGCTGTCCCTGACATTGTTGCAATATCATATAATGTTAATATGTATTAAATAAAATTAACAGGAGCAATTTACATATTCCTTAGTGCTGCTAGTTCTAGTAAATAAAACGTAAACGCCTCGACACGCCTGTAACCCCGAACGGGTAGACAGAGGGGTGTAGTACAGTCCCACGTTTCACCACTAGTTCTAGTAAATGGTACTCAATATTTCTTATGAGAGTTCTTTAATACGATATAATATTGAACTGTTATGATTGTGTGCTGAGCATCATTGGCGTAATGGAGCATAAAGTAGGTTAATGGTTCTATTTCAGTTTACTTGGAGCCGTTTAGAATGACTAGAATTAGAATTTTCTTCCGTCCCTCTTTACAATTCATTTATGTTATATTGTCTGCATTCATCTCTTTCTAATGCTTACACCTTGCACTAAAGTAACTTATATTAATCGTCGTATTGTTAGTTAATGCTGGCTGATAACGATATCTAACCCTCATTAACCCTACTAAAGTATACTGTTTTATTTTTATCTAAAACTAAATGAACTGACTCTAATAGTCCTTTTCTTACAGCAATATTAGAATCTGGTTATACACAGAGCAATGTCTTTTATGCTTGAAATTGAACAAAAAAAAAACTCGTCTTATATACGTCCAATTAACTGCAATAGGACACTATATACATAACTATTTTTGCAAATGAAAGCTAATTTAAAGATGAACATGATCCAAATGTTCAAAAGAAATTTATTCATTTTATTAAAATAAACCTAATTAATTGTAATAGGCCACTCCATAAACACATATTTTTTGCAAATGAAACCTATTATAAAAACGAAGAGTATTTATATTTACAAAAATAACGTAATTAACTGCAGTGGAACACAAATAATAAAAAACAGAATTATTACTAGTAAATAGATCCCAAATTAAAAACAAACGTGATCTAAGTGTACAGTGACAATAGCATGTAAAATATTCATTTTGATAAAATAATCTAATTAGCTTAAAAAAATTATAGCCTCTATGAACTATATCAAGCCTCATTGAAAAATTAATAAGCCGATTTCAAAGCGAGCCACGAGTACGTTAACAAGCCGCGCGCCGTAGTGGTTGCGCAGTAACGCCGAATGAACATAACAAGCCCATTCGACAACTATAGATAGCGTTTGTGGCTTCAAGTACGTACAATCTCTCGACTATTTTTAATTATATAATAAGGTACCGTGATATTCAAATGAAAAAACACAATCACAGCTATTATTTCTATGCATTTGGAGGATTGTTTTATTATTTTGATGTCATCACGGAGTAGGCAGAGAGCGCAGAATACCACATATCTCTGTTATTACAGACCCGTCGTGCCTCTAAGTTCGTCATTGATATCACACACGAACGCCGGTTTTGGAAACCTCAGGTAGCTGCGTCATATTTCAGATATGTACGTAACTAGAGACGTGTCCGTCAAAATGGTACTGTTGCAATATTGCGTAAACCATCAATCATTTACACCAGCATTCAATTCAGAGCGAGTACAATATACATTTCTGTAGGTAATTGTTACACTTCACTTTATAATAATGTTTTTTATGAATACGAGTCTGAGTCTCCTGAACTAGTCTGTTAATAGTTTTGAGTATCACCTAAGTTCACTTGTTACAATGCTAGTTGTGTATGTACTTTATATGTAAAATCATTGAAATTCTGTCTCTCAGTCGTCTTTGGGTTTAAGTCTAAGAAGGGTCTCAGTAGATAAAGCCGTTTAAAGTTATGTACGGTACGGAGGGCAGTGTTTATTAAGCTGGGTTGATAGGGCGGATGAATGTGTACTACAACTCTGAATAATGTTAAACATTAATGGTAACGTAACGTCACCCCTGTAGTTCCTGAAGGGGTAGGCTGAGGAGTGTAGTACACTCCCATTTTTCACCAGTTACGTTTTTAAGTCTCATGGAATAGGTGCTAGGCATTTTGCCATACATCGGGCACCGAGTCAAACTCTGAGTCACGACTAGAAATTCTAAATTAGAAAAATGCAATTGTACTCGAACCGGGATTTGAACCCAGAACCTCCCGATCGGCAATCGCGCCTGCAACCATTCGACCAATATTAATGGTAGAGTGTTTATAAACATGTATTTTATTACAGAAGTCTTCTAAAAATGCTTAAATTCTGATGGGGTTAGATTAGATATTGTGAAGTTCTTATATTATCTTCTGCTTCTGTCTTCTTCCTTAAGTATTGGTCACGTATCTTTTATAGTTTTTTTTTGTCAACATGGTCAGTGACTGCCATAATTTTGATGAATAGTTAGGAATTTAGAAGGTAGAAAAGTAGAAACCCAGGGATGCTTTAGACACTTTAGGAAAATACATACTATGTAGTTAGGGGCGTAAGAAATGTTTGATAATGATGTCGGTTATTTTGTTGTCTCTTTCGATTTTAAAGTTCTATAGATCATATGCTTGGTTCACTAGAATATAATTTTTCTTTGAAAATATTTACGTGAATTCAAAATTTCGTCTGAAGGAAACTTTGTTGACCAGTCTACCGTGACGGCGTGCGAATGATAAATAAACAGAAATAAGCCAATTTGAGGACTTTGTTCCGTTTTGCACGATCTTAGTGTATGTAAATAAGTTCACTGGACTATCTGAGCGTCAGTATAATCTTTATTGAACACAAACATCACAGTAATGTACATAGTTAAATGACATACTTATATACAACGGTTGTCTCATCCTCGCAAGAGAAACCCCACTAAGCCTCAATAAGAATGTTATATGTTAACATAGGAAGTTGTTATATGTGAATGATATGTAAAATGCAGTACAACCTGCAATATTTTGTGATTATTGATTCAATCGAAAAAAATTCGCTGGTGTGTATTAACCATTAGCAGCTGGTAGTTACATGTTCCATCTAATTGGTTGGTTTTGCTTGCAGATCGGGCAGAGGCGCGGCGTACGCGTGCTCCGAGGGCGAGGGCAACGCTCCCAAGTCGTGCTGCGGGAGACCTCCTTTAAGGCTATGTGTGCTCTTCCTGGGAGTCGTCGGGGCGTGCCTGGTGGCGGCCGGCGCGGTGCTAGGAGCGCTGAGGCCGCACCCTAAAGCACCACTCACGTTGTTACTGCTCATGATAGGTAAGTCGCATTTAGTTTTTACCCTTCCGTAAACATAACTAGCGATTTTAGTAATGTTTCCAGCTTCTTATCGTACACGTCATATTTAAGTAGATTATATATCAGAATACTAAATGTTCAAAACTGCATCTATATTTCTTATCAGGCGGGATATTGGCCTTTTATAAAATATTAAACAAGAAAATATAGATTTGTAGTTTTGTGGAAAGTTCCTTATAATTAGGCTACTTCGATACAACGTTTATACCAAAGGGGAATTAGGAGGGCTTCTGAATAAATCGCTGTATAAGAGTAGATGATTGATGAAGATATTAGAACTCTGTTTATTTGTTTGCTTTTCGATGTGAAAAGCGAAGCATCGAATCTTTTATGTGGGTCTGTGAGAATATAACATGAATACAGAATAAGAGATTGTATAACTATTCAAAGAGAAACCCAGCTCCGATACGATCATTGAAACAATTTTGTACAATCGAGACACAATGTATCTACCTCGTATAAGCCTACCGCTAAAACCAGACAGTTGTTTTTCACTCGTTCCAAAGATTCAGACACACTTTGATCATTCAGTTATTTTATAATCGTCCCCATTTCGAGCCGATCAAAGAGAAGCGAACAATGCTTGCTCAGTGAAACGAATGTAGGCGAACTACAGCTGACGGCACTACGTCGACAGCTGTCTATAAAATTTTACGTTCACGTTCTAATATACATAAATTGGAGCCGAAACACGCTATTGTAACAAACGGCCGTAATTAACCGTGAAACAATTCGGGCCGCTCATCGAGTATTCGGTGTGCATGTGACAATAACAAGTCTGGCCAAAATCTCATTACATCATTCACAAAGTCGCGTCCGCCCTTCATCGGCGGAGTTTTCAATTAAACTTGGAATGAGTTTTGGAGCAGAATTAATTGGATTTTCATTAGCGTTAGGGACAAATGATGTTGTTACAGCCAAGCGATCTTTTGTTGTGTCGGCGAGCGATTTGTTCACGTCAGTCATTTGGGGGCCTCGCGCGTCATTCGCTAGTGGATAGTGCATGACGTGCATAACATACTGGTATATTATGTATGGGTGAAATACTGTTTAGAATTTAAAATTCTTTTCTCTGTTAAAAACTTATAACGCAGGTTAGCATGAAATGGTTTGAAAGTTTGTTTGTTAAGTGATAATAAAGAATTCAGGCACGGAAATCGTAAAATTTGATCCGTATATGTAGTAATTGCATTAGAACAGCACTAGCAATAAGTGTATAGTATACCTGCCATTATCACCGCCACTGGGAGCTCAGCCGGAACGTTTTGTAGGTGATCAAGTGCCTGAAAATTGTCGTTACAAGCGCTCCTAGTACTTTATCTGAGGTCGTTACGAACCATTTTGTGCAGAAAATGTTTAAAAATTTCGCTATCCCCTTATCTGAACACACGATTATACCATGCGTTTATTGCAACTAAGCAAGCTGATTTATGTCTGCATCTAAAACGAATCAGAATTTCGTAGTTATTACATAGCAGATTTCAATGACTTAGACCGTTTTGTGTATTTTTCCAGGCATAGGCGTGGTGCTTGTTACAGCAGCAGGGCTCGCTTGGCGTTTGGGTGCCAGCGATGCTCCATGTGCCCTCTTGGGCCTCAGACGAGCGTCCTGCAGGCGGCTCGTACCGCGGCTGCCTCCAAGCTACGCGAGGCCACATCATCCCTACGCGGCCATGTTGTACCCCGAATTCCACTATAGGCCACCACCCCCGACGTACCAGGCCTCCATGCACGAGTACAGACTCAGGTGTGTAGGAAATTGGTAAAAATACTTTTTAACAAATAAGAAAAAAAAAAACTATAGCAACATATTTTGATCTTTATAACACTTGAAGATGACTTAGTTTAGCAAACGTAGATTCAAAAAGCAAAATCTGTTTATGTGCTAACTGTACGAAAACGATTCAAAGGAAAGCCTAGTGTAATATATTTCGTAAATCAACTGTGGTGGATAAGCCCACACCGATTTAAAACTTCGCGGCATTTCCTGGTCCCGCTCATCTCCACACAGCTCCACGCTGTTTAGGGGAGTTTTCTGTCAAATAGTAGACTGATGACGACGACGATGATAACGCTAATGATGAACAGATGTAGTATCCATCAAAAAATTAAACTTAATTTACGCCTGTAATCCCCAAAGGTATAGGCACAGGAATGTATATCTACACTCCAAGTTATTTACATCAAAAGTTACAATATCCTCTATGCGAACGGCACACAAGAAACATGTGGCAGTTGTCGTCTTTCCAACTTTACTCATTTAAGATACTCCAACAGTTCTTTATTTAATATTTAACTTGGCTGATACTTCGACAATAAGGGCTCGTACGAAAGAGTATGTTAAAATTGATTTACTCATGTTTTTCTCTTTGCCTTTTACAACGTATCAAGTATACTTGTTCAAACAAAATATTACCTTTAAGTACATTATGTATAGGTATCTTGAAAATAGATTTTTCCATTAACCTTTATGTAAATAGCATTATTAAAGCGGTATTTTAATTATAATGTATTAGTGATATTAGGTATACGTAAGCGTACGTGTATGAACAATATAGTATAAACACATGAGGTCTTTCAAGATAGAAATATTTAGTATTTAGTGCTTTCAAGTCATGTCTGTAAGGATATTTGGCACCCGGTGCTCTCTGCCTACCACGTAAGAGGCTGGTGTGATGATTTAATAATAACAATATTCTTTTCAGGTTACTTCTACTTGACAGAAGTGCGCCCGCGGTGTCGCCGCCTCCTACATATAGATCCAATTCAGCCAGTCTAGTCAGGTGAGCGCCAGTTCTGTCTTGTGTTGTAGGTGGGGGTTTAGTTTAGCGTTCAAGGTAGATCCTTGAGCGTTTATATATATTTACGTCATCGAGGATATACGTTGGTCGTTGTGACTACGAGCTGTGCAGGATGTGGACTCGAAATTTACTAGATCCAGCAAGAGTAAGAGCCTGATTAACCTATGTCAATTGCGCTATCGCAAGGAAGTGTAACGGACGTTCTTATGTCGACGTTTGTGGGCTGTTTTCGTTGACAGACCTCTGAAGGTATTTAGGACTACAGTATTTAAAACTATCCTTATGTTCTCTTGAGAGTGTGGTATCCTGATTTCTTTACCATTATAAAAGCACTTCTATATTTTTTAGATCAACTTATTTTTGATATTTTTATAAAACAGAATACTAATTTTTTAAACGCAATAATTATATTATATTTTTGTATTTTAATTTAACGCCATTCCATTTTACGAGTGAATTACATTGGATTGACACAACTTATATTCGGTCATGTTGTTCACTGGTAATAAAAAACATTTTATATCATCATTTTATATTCGTTGAATTTATCATCATCTCTCTGTCTCAAAAGTACCTACTTTCCTTAGCAACCCTCTAAAATATATAATCTCTCAAAAGAAATTATTAGTCTTCCAACTTTAGAATTCCTTTCAGCAATCTATCCAAGCTGACTCACTGAACCTCTGACATAGTTTATCGAGTAATCCTGTACGTCGTTTTCATCATATGGCTAATATTAAAAGTACTTTATAGTTTTATGTTATATTATATATCTCCTTCCATTGAAATATTACTAGGCATACTCGCTCTGTACTACTTTAGAACATCCACATATAGGTTCCACCCACACAGAATTACTGGAAGATATTGTTGTTCCCACACAATAAGATTCTTTTTTTGTACGTTCTTTTTAGTTTGTATACTCGTTTATCACAATATTCATGTTAATAATATAATTTTCGTCTATTTTACAATAATACCAAGTAACTATTATATTTAGTATATAGTTTCTAACAAGTATTTTATCTGCAACAGAGGATCAACGGGAGCGGCGTGGTGCGGATCGGAGTACAGCGGGCCGCCATCGTACCGCGCGCCGCGGACGGACCCGCCGGTGCCCGTCACGGACAACCTGCCCTCACTCACGCCGCTCGACCTTAAGTACGCGGAGGACACCATAGAAGTACTACCCAACCCTACCGAACAAGAGAAGGATCCGGATGAACACCTGGTCACAATAGTGCACACGGATTCCCAACCGGTCATCGTGACCGTATCGGGCTCGCCCGCGCTCAACGACACCCACGTCCAGCCGCCTACCGAAATCGACATATTGGCGCACTTATAACGAGCCACGCTGCGGCTTGTCATCTGGAACAACACCGTCGTTACAACCTAAAGACTACTAATAAACGCTCGAGTGCGACAGAGTCAGTGATAAGTGTTATGTACACGAATTTTTATTTGTAAATTATAGATATAAACACATATATTCAGTTTATTGTATGGTCTAAACATATAAAGAACGAATTCGATAAGGGAGTATAGACGATACAAAGCTGAAATTAACTTAAATATAACACAATGAATAGCATAGACTATTTTATAAAGAAACTCCGGTGTCAGTGAAATTACAGGCGATTTAAGCAGTAGGTACTCGTTTTCGAGTTCTCCAACCTTGCGTTTTGGTGATTATTCAACGCTAACTGCAGACGCCGGTTTAAAAGAAATCGTACATAAAAAAGTTCTGTAGCTGGTTTTAGATATTTATATATCTTAAATAGGACAACATTCAGTGCTATGCACACATATACATTATTAGTCCACTACCGAAACGGTGACGCGTACATTCTTGTAGATAAGTCTGTAAATAAAACTGCACCGACCATGCAAATGGGTTTAGTATGCATTGTATTCATTTAACAAAGCATGTGCCGTGTACATACGAGTATTACACAATATAATGTTAGTTTATATTGTAATCTCCAAACAGTTAATGCAACGATATTATAATTAATTAAACCAAAACATTCACCGTAATGTACAACGTATGAAAATAATATATGTAGATAGTGCCAATGGTTGTTCCGTATTTTTTGTAAATAGAATGCATCATGTGACGTTTTCATTTCCGCCAGTGTACTCAGAGTTAGTACCGATATCTATTGAATGTAAATACTGCGCGAACTATCATTTTGTTGTAGTTATTTATCGTCTGCTATTATTTAATAATCCTGCAATATATTAACTCACCGGATCTATAGCAATACTATTAATATAGTTAAATAGAAGACTAAAGTGTATAGTACAGAGCAGAGACTAACCAAAATGACAGAGACAACGTTGAGCGAGAAGACAATATCTTTATGAATAGCATGATATCGCCTGATTTAATGATGAAGTTTCATTCTATGTAAAGTTTACTGACAAATGTAAGGTTTCGCTAATGCACTTAACGACATGTATATTTGCTTGACTTTTACAATTTTATGTAGGTACGGTTTAATAAAACTGTAAAAGTTTATATCCAACAAGTCGTAAGTAATTGAGAAAAACATTGTTAAATGTTTTCTGTTTTATTTTCCTTGTAAACTCATACGATGGCAGATATTTTAATTAGCTGTAAGACGAACATATTTATAAATTGTGAAATGCTTTATTGGTTAGAAAGAAATCAATTTACAAATTCTTTACTGTGAGCATACAAAACTGCTATTTTAGACAGATGCAGTATTATTAAATTGTAAATTTGCGACATATTATATTTTCTTGGTGTTTTAAGAAAATATTTAGTTTCGTACAAGTAGTGATTGAGTGTACAAAATGAACTTTAATTTTCTTAAAAAACTAATTATTATTAAATTATTTTATTTTTAATAGGATCTTTTAGATTCATTAATAGAATTCTTTATGGAACCCTTAGTAGGAATGTCATCGCTTTGTTGTAAGTTTCTAAAATGTCTTGTAAACATACCAATATTCTTTATAAATATGCGTTTCTAATTATAATAAAAATGAAATTCGTTGCGTTCAATATTAATTAAAATTATCTGAAGCTGTCTAATAAAGATAAAAATATCATAGGCTTATGAAGTAGTGCACACACCTTTTCATTGGACAGTTCGTTTTGACGTGTGACAGTGACAGTTCGTCGCAAACTTTTTTTTTTATTCCATCGTTTATAGCGTGTACCTAGCTGTTTGTAGATATATGATTTATTTAAATGTTTTTGCAATAAGATTCATCACAGCTTTAAATATTTAATATTTATATGAAAATCTGGGACATATATGTACTGGTCACTGGTGAAATCTGACACTGTGACAATTTCCAATTCAGGTATTGGACGAACAGCTATATAATACCTTGAAATTGCGAGTAAACTTTAATTCATAATCTAAAATTGTGTAATATACTGTTATTCTTAAGAAAATGTAATAATAATTGTAATTTACACTGTAAATAATGTTATTTGTAATATAAGAATAATGAATAAAGATCTTTAGTGAAATATATTTCATCGTTTTATTTATTATTTTTAATCAGAACGAATGCACAGTTTAATAACACCTAAAACGAGTAAATTATTTTGAAAGCCACGATTGCTCAAATTTAATAATTAATTATTAACAGAGACTGCGCGACAGACTGATGATTCCCTCGTCGGTCGAGTGGTTGCAAGGGCGATTGCCAATCGGGAAGTCTTGGGATCAAAGCCGGGTCGGGTACTATTGGATTTTCTAATTTAGAATTTCTAGTAGTGGCTCGGAGTCTGTGTGCGGTGTATGGAAATAGGCAGTGAGCTATTCTATGGGATTTAAATGTAACTGGTGAAACGTAGGTGTGTACTACATCACCCTGCCTACCTCTTCGGGATTACAGTTGTGATGTTACGTTTTATTAACAGAGATATGCAGAATTCTAAAGAGTATTTATTGTATTAATATTAGTATTGTCATTAAATGTTGTGCATAATTGTGTTAATGTGAAAAAAATGGGTTTTCAAACGAAAATAAACTAAAGTACTGTCAAAACGTTCGCTTCCAAATTTTTATTTTTCAGGTTATAAGTGCCTCAAAATAAAACAATACCAGTATTCGTTCATATGAGTGTGTTCCTATTGTTATGACGAAATTTAATGCTCGTACAAAAGAGCCTCTTTGAAAAATACAAAACAAAACAAATTTTAGATATGGATGTGTTTTTAACATTTCCGCATATGAAAATTGTTAAGTCTATAACTGAACAAGACCACTCAACAAAATAACTATTTTGAGTGAAAACAAATAACCTTTCAACGGGCAGGCGGACACAGTATAAAATAATGCAGTATTGAAATGTACATTGAAACAACACCAACGTTGCCTGTAAGGCATCAATATACTGCCAGTGTTTTTTCAATGTCATTCGACATCGTAAATTTGAGTACAACAAACAATATTTTTATTGTTCGTTCATTTCAGTTTTAATTACAATAATAAGCTATACTTACACAGTTCAGCTTACTGCAACTGGGAGAAATTTGTTAGGTAACTTTCAATGAAACACACTGTTTAGAATTAAAAACACTGTTATGTTTACTAAGTAATAGAGAATATCTCTAACTTTAGTTACTACGTGTCATCTTATTTTATTATGTTTACATAGCATTTAAAATAACACAAAAAATCTACTTAAGTAACATTTTTTTTAAACTTAGGTTTGATAGGTTAGCGTTTGGCCGCTAACCCACATGCGTCATGCCTAGAAAAAAATCTATGTAGGTACTTTCGCTTTGAAAAGTCTTACGTTATACGTGCCGGAAATAGACGCTGGAAGATTATTCCACTCCTTGGCTGTTTAATAAGAAATGTGAAACAAAACTTCTTCGTTCCAGCAATTTCCACATTAAAAAGATTCAACTGTTTGTTTATAAAAACCTAAAGCATTAACTTTGTTCAGAGCTTCTTAACTTCAAATAGAAATATAAAACATTTACATTAACTAATAACTCAATGAAAACAAATGAAAATTATTTATGGAATAATTATTGCCATCATAGATATAAATCGAGACTAACGCAGCCGATTCTGACTCAATTTCAATTGAACAACAAGACAACACAATGGCGGCTTAAAATATGTCGCTATAAATGCATAATTTGACAATATACGGAACAATAACACTTATTCGAGAGCCGTGTTTCAGTGAAATTAAATGAAGTGCCCGTTACCGGATACGGTACAAATTGTCCCATTCTAAATGTAAATCGAAACACTGGGGCCCGATTCCGACGCAACTGTCCTCGGTAATTATATTGCAAAACAATTTCGACGCAATGGCAACCTTTGCGAAATAGCAATCCGGCCAGCCCTACTCTGCATAATTGATATAAACAAAATTTGGGAGTTTAATAATTCATTTTGGCAGAATTTTTAAAATTTTCCGTAACAACATCTCTAAAATTGTGTCTTTTATTTCCTGTAATTAACAATTATTCATTTGATACTATCACTACAGGAGCAAGTTTAATCATATTTTGAATATCCTAGGAGTTGTTCATCTTCAGTAAGGATATTGCCATGTTTGTTAAAAGAATGTTTAAGTAAGTATAAAAAAGGAAAGCACAAAAGAAATCATCATAAAAGGCTCTTACTCTATAATTCATAGAAATAAAGCCAAGATATATTCTGTGCTATTATGCGCGAACGTTCCCGGCCGAAACTTTTTAATATACTCTTCTCAAATATTTTTCTTTTGATTTAAAGACGACGTCTCTGCCGTAAATTTAGTTCATAAAAGCATGTTCATTTGCCTCCACTTCCCGAATAAAATGATCTAAATCCGTAAAGTAACTTAAATGTAAATACTTCAGCCTGTTATAACTGTATGCTTCTGGATTGTTTTCGTTTGAAGTTCTAATAAACGTTTATTTATTGTAAAAAAATATTTAAAATGTCAGTTTATGTCAATCTATTATGTACGTTCGTTTTGTAACTTACAATCTTCAACTGCAGATTTCAGCTTACCTTTATCATAACACAAAATAACTGTGAACTACGAGATAACATATACATAGTGCAGTTAGTTTAAAAAATATAACATTTGAAACAAAGAGTAGGTAAAATCCTCATATTGTTAAAACCCCCCACTTCTAAGAACCGACATCAAAACTAAGTGAAATGTGTGGGAAAAGATTCGATTATACGATACGCGTGATCGATGTCTGCCTTGACCGTCAGCGAAATAACCTCTTTACATCTACCCACGAACGGGTAGGTAGATGTAAAGGTACACAAAAAGGTAGGATACTAAGTATAACAAAAAATATTTGCACACCAATATCACTTTTATTTAATACGTTAATGTAAGTAGTTTAGACACTATAATACGTTGGCAGCTTGTGTTTCTAGATCCTTCTAAAACTACTCGGCGAACACAATCTTTCTTAAGCGATCCCTGGAGTTTATTTCTCCGTCGCCGACGATAGGATGGCTTGAAAGCAGTTTATAGTTGTAGGTATTGTATATGTACACAAGGGTCCTTAATACTTCATCTGAATTTTCAAATTAGAACACATTTTTGCAGACGCTCTTAGTGAAAATTTTATGTGAATAAAATGGGTGAAAATTGTTTGCTCTCAGATTAATTTAAAAGTTTTGATAATAATAGTAGTATTGCGAGGATATTAGGGTTTTTTAATGCTTTAAACCAACACCCAGCCTAACGATTTGTAACAATTATTCTGAAAGATTCCAATTTTGAAAGAATTCTATAAAGCATAGACACGGGAGATGAAAAATTAGTAAAAAAAAGCATAATTTTATTCATAAAGAATTTATGGACTATGAATTGTTAAAATTAAAGTATTGAAATACTCAAACTTCCATGCTATTGTAAAATGTGGAAATGTAATTTGAGTATTTCGCAAGTGTGAAATGCATCCCAAAAGTGCACTCATGTATGTATGTAAATGCGCTATGCATATTGGATACAATTCCCATATCCGCAAGCTATCTGAAAGTTTACCTTAAACTGTTATCGCATACAAATTTTTCTTTGCCTTTAGATAAAAAATTTATAGCTTTTAAGTATACATAACATTTTGTTAGAAAAATTTCATATATAGTTCCATTTTTTGTATAGTACACAAAATTGGTTTTTGAATAAACTTATTGTCCATGAGTTTTTTGGCACTCATATTAAGTGGAATAAATTGTTCAGGTTATACATACGCAGGAATAATATTCAAAATAGTGTTACAAAAGATTAGATACTTATTATCAATATTTATTTAGATACCTTGCTTTTCGCTAATAACACTTCATTGGCGAAATCTAGCTAATGACACTTCATTATCGAACTGTCGCTAATGTCACTTAATTAGCGAAATGTCGCTAATGTCACTTAATTAGCGAAATGTCGCTAATGACACTTAATCAGCGAAAAGTAAGCTAAGTATCTAAACGAATATTGATAAAAAGTAATCTTTTGTAACACTATTTTGAACCTTATTACCATCTGTTATTTTACTTGATTTAAAATTGAATTCTATTCAACTGGTTACTAATATTTGAATATTTTGTAATGCTCGTACAACTCCTAGTGGTGTATAGTGATCCCCACGGAGAAATAAAAGTGCGACCGCTATTCGTATCCTACCATTCCCGGTTTCTATGAAATCTTCCAGCGCATAAGCTTTTACCGTTGAGCAAAGTTTATTTGTAGCCGTAAAAAAAGTCTTAGGCTAAAATATGTTTTGAAAAAATTTACAATGTGTGACAATGTGTCATGAGCTGAAATATAAAAGAGGACATGATTAATTAGTGCAAGGAAATTAGGTTACTTTTTTAATTCGTTCGAGTTTTCTAAAGGCGTTTCATTTCTGTGCTGTAGATGTTTCCGAAGTAGAAATAGCTTATTGACATGGGTCTCTCTCAGAAACCAAGAAAGGTCGAAAGTATGTTACGTCACGTGAAAGACTCCTATTGTATTAAAGCTAATGTCCTCCAAAGCACGAAAAGGCTCATGAAAGTTTGCGACTATTGGTCATAATTTCCAAAGACAGTCACATCCAATGTCGGCAACATATCTTCCGCAGTGTACTCACGCCTCAGCCTTAAGAATTCCCGACTATTATGTTAATGTTTGAAAAATATGGAATAATACGAAAACATGTTAAGTACCGTGTTTTATTTCCCAGAGGCGCATTAGACGCCTACTTGTAGGTATCTCGGAAAGCGTCGAGTGAGCGCCTTGCCGATAAATCGCTATTCAATGAAATCGACGAGGGAAGCCGAGAAATGATTTATTGACTCGTCGGCTCCTACAGACGCTAATGGACGCTGAATAAGCACTGCTTATGAGCTGTTTGTATTCTTTTATCGGGATGATTCATGAAAAACTGTCGTTAAGTATACTTTTACTAAAATTACATATTGATTTCAGAGTGAAAGTATATACCTATATGAATTGACACAATGACAGGAATACAGTAATGTATCATATTTATTTAATCATTAGGAACTTTTGGAGAAACAAATTAATGTTTGTGTAAATTGTCATAACTTTTATTTTGCTTATTCCTCTTTCAGAGCACCTTAGAAAAAGATAAATTACATAAAGGTAAGTATTGATTGAAGTAAGTGTCTGATAAAAAACCAGTCTACCCTACATAATTAGACGTAAAAAATTGGGTCTATGAAAGCCAGTGAAATGCCGCAAGATATTGTTTTCTGTAAAAGATAATATTGAATAGTTTTGTTTTTCGTCAACACTCAACAGGATAGTATTTCATAAGATGTCGTCCTAAGACAAGATCAAGTTATCACATATGTAGTTGAATACATAAGGCCTGTCGTTTTAGTTGGGTAGGTGCATCTGCTGATCGAGAGGTCCTAGGTTCGAGTACCATGTCGGATACTTTTATCGGATATTTTTATCTTTAGCATTTCCAGTAGTAGCCCGGAGTCAGGACTTGTGCCCGGTATATGCCAATAGGTTCACCCGCTATTCCTGGTAGGACGTAGACTTAGATAGCTCGATCATGGTAATGTCCTACACTTCTTTGCCTACGCCTTCGGGGATAACAGGCTTGAAGATAAAAATATATTAAAGATGTTTATGTTGGTGCAAGTGTTAGGTAAACTGTTCGATAGCCCGGAAGTACACTTTTAACCCTACATATCGCAGCGGTATTTTATGCCCTAGAATGGACGCAATGAAAAAAATACTGTACGAAATGAAAGTTTTATGACGGATCCTTGCGTGAGAATGTTTGTACTACAAGTAGTTCATAGGAAATAAATACACACTTGATGCGTTTGGTGTGACGTAATATTTTTTTACGTGTTAATAATAAAATAATTCCTTGTTGAAAACAATATTAAATTAAATTAGTTATAAGTGCATGGCAAAGTAAATTAAAGAAATCCAAATTTAAATTCCAATAAAAATATCAACACGTTTAACGACACAATTTGCTCAATGACTTATATGACTCAACGGTCACTATGCTGATTTGCCGTGCAGAGGGTTCTAGATTCGATTTCAGGCGGGACAATCGACGAATGTAATTATTCCTTCTGAATCTATGTGATTGTGTTCTCATGTATAGAGGTATTTTCAACACAGCCATATTATTAATGATATTCTTAATGCTTCTATAGTATTATATGGTTAGTATTATATTCTATAGTATTTTATTATTAGTATGCTTCTATAGTATTATATATTTATCAGCTTAGAATTGATTTCCGCTAGATATATTACTCGTATTTAGTATTATGGTGAGAATAATTACATAAAAAAATAGGTGGAAGTGGAGTCCAAAATGAATCGCTTCATCCATATATTGACATTGACTGATTTCTTCAAGTTATACATCTATAGAAAAATATAAAAAAAAACAAATCGGATTGAAAGACTAAAGTTAAAATTATGACACAAATTTGAATAGATAACAAATGCATATTTCCACCTTCATTTGCTTACAAACACTCATTGAAATTCCTAATATATTTTGTTGCCAATTTAATACTATTAAGCAAGTAGTTTTTGTACATATATACTACGTACATTATATGCATATAAATGAAGTATGCGAGTGTGTGAAAAACTACTATAAATGATTCGGTGACTGTTTGCTAGTTCAACGGATTTTGAATTAAGGTCCGATTTGATGACGGTTGGTAAATTCTAAACACAATATAACCTACATAGATAATATATCTTTTTCTAACTTCAATATAGTAAAGAGGAGGATAGGCATGTTGTCATTGCCATCTGTATATTTTTGTAACTTCCGTGGTGTCGTTAATGCCTTGCCAGCTGTCAAAGAGAGCTTTGACGTCTTTCATAAAGGATCCCGTGTAAATCTTGATTACTTACCTCTTCGATTCGTCTCATTTTACGTGATAAATAATACCGTTATTAAAACACTTCCGCAAAAAATATTAAAAACAAGTAATTTATTTTATTGATATTAAATAATTCACGATAACTGAAAAGTCACAAGTAGAACCTTGTTAAATAAAACATGAGATGATATTGAAACAATTTCGGTTAAAAACATTTAGAAATGTGCAAGCTTGATAGAGTTGAAGATTCTCTGTTCACTGACAAATGGAATATCTGAATGAGAATATGTAGCAACTTATGCTAGGATGTACGAGTACGTAACTATTTCAGTTAGTAAGGTAATGGAGACGTGCATTTAACATTCATGAGAATTGATGTGAGACAGACGTGTCTATTAGCGAAGTGATTCGGGTTATAGTGGAATGAAATATTGTAGTGTTCAATGTCATGATAGATTTCGAATCTATTATTCCAATTATTTCTGACTTTAAAATATTGCACGGTAGTTACGAAAAATATTCAAAATGCGTTAAGATGCAAGTATTCTACAATTCTATAATCAAACGTACTATACGAATATGTATGTAGGTATATGTAGTCTACGTACTGTGTGTGTGTATATACTATACATATATACCTACTCTTGTATTGTCAGCCAAGATAAAATCCCACTTATTACAATTGCAAAAAGGATACGGTAATTTCCCACGTACAAAAATCATCCTAAATATTAAAATCATCGACTCGAATCAACAATCCAGCCTAAGCGGAAATCTAGACGTCATATACCAACACAATTTCTTCATTAGTGTTGCCATGTTTATTCCCTAATGGAAGCTCGCATTATCAACCCTTGCCGTTGAGTTAATAATTTCGAAAGGTCGATAGCTGAAAACATAAATTGCGTCTTTTTGTATTGCAGTACAATAAAAATATTTAATTAGCCTTCTTTATTTTTGTTGTTTTAATAACCAACGTTTAGTGGTCAGATATGTAGTCTGACATTTATTCACTACTGTTGTGTTTCACGAGGATTTACAATGACATATGTATTACATAAGTGCCAATGTATGTCGCCGAAGTTGCTACAGTCTAGCTTAGATAAACAGAGTAAAATAATGATATTGTGCCCTTTCAACTCATTAGTATACGAGAAGCCGCGGTACATGCGTGACCACGAAATCAGACCTCGTCGGGGTCAGAGAGGTGTGTAAAATATAAATTACTTGCCTTGATTTAGGTGAAACCTCCCGGAAAGTTTTAATTCTGTTTGGAGCGAGCTCTCGCCTGTTTAATTTATTTATTATTTTTTCCGTGCATGAACTCAAAATGTTGCGATGTCAATTAGGATGCCCTTTGTGCCGATGTTGCCATAAGTCAGTCAGTGTTGGCACTAGATTGAATGAAAATGTTCGGTATGTGATTAGGTAGCTATAATTTAAATTTATTGTAAATCATTTATATAAACAGTAACTGCCGATCACATTATATAGGCAACATAGATTATGAAGTTATAGAATCGATTTCCTTAAAAATATTATAACAACATCACAAAATTGTATAAATGTTAGTAAAGTGGAATGGATTTGCCAAGCCACGTACTGTATATTTTGACGACCAACCAGTTGCAGAACTTTATCAAAAGGGATTATTGTCGATTAAGTTTACAAAGAGGTTATGAGATTGTTTCTATTAAAATCATAAAAGAAATGATCCATTACTTTACAGCATTAATTAATAATGGTTTCGCAGTTCATTTTTGGTTAGAGTGTGAGTGATAAAAAATTGAAAGAACAGCACTTTGTTTCTGTGCAATGTAGATGTACATTACTTAAATATGTCCGATATATTTCAGGCACAAGTACTCTTTGTTGAACAAATTAAAAATAATCACTACAAATCGTTTCCAATTCATCTTCACTATATTTTGTTATTATTAGTCCTGTACATTTTGCATGTCTGGTTATAAAATAATAATAATTTAATTCCATATAGCTACGGAGTAAAATTAACATTAATTATAATAACCTGCACGATACTGGATCCAGGGGACATCTTTACGATAAGTGGACGGCAGCGTGTGTAAGCACTAGAATTACTAAAGGAGTCGCCACGCGTCCCCCATAAAGCGTATTCTTTTTATATGCAGAAAAAGGTCAATAAACATTTACGGTTTACGTGCAGAAGAAAATTAGAATATGATATGCGCTTCTGATGCAAACGGTAGCCATTCGAAAGCATTTTTATTCTGTGCTTTGGAAGTTAGTTAACTTATTTGGAATTCCAGAGTTAAGTGAACTTGACTGTGCTTTTAATAATAATTGGTATTGATAATTTTTAAAACTAATTGGAAACTTTTTATGAATAAATGAAATCTGTTGCATAAATTGTTTTAACAGGGCTCAAGCATTCTGCATTTTGCGTTTCATTCTACACGATGAATGGTGCGACACTATTCCAGTTTTAGACTAAAATTGCACATCTTAATTGCACTCATACGTGTTCAAACATCAATAATTCCACAAATATAGTTAACAGAATATGAACAAAATGTAGAAGCGTTAACGAATAAGTCAATGACAACAGCAGTTTTATAATCATACTTGTGTTAATTAGAAGTGTTCCATTCGCTTTCACACACAAAACCCTTTACAAAAATGCAAACAAAGCTTTAGGCAACGCAATTAAAATTTTATAAGCAAGTACGTATACATAGCTTGAGGTTGTTTGAATAGCGTAGCGATGTTCAAACGTTGAAACGTTTTATATAAATCATTGAAAGCCTTCAGGTCCTTGTTATTTAACAAAACGCTTGCTGGCTGAAAGCATTTGCATTCACTGCAATCGATTAGCGATACAGCCAATTAGTATGATTATCGGGAGCGTCGGCGCTTTCATGAACAAGTGGTTGTATATTCATTTGAACTCATTTTATTTGATTGTAAAGGCTTAATCCATTGGCTGGCCAACGGTATTATTTATTATAACCGGTGATCTATTAGCGGGTTGGTTTTGTCTCTCATTGTCTCTTGGGCTTATGCCGCGGTCATAATGCCACGCACCCTGTCAAGAGAAGCTGTACGTTTACTAAATATTTTGGCATATTGGCTATTCTTGTCAAATAAATGCTAATTTAAACATATTGTTAGCAGAATATGCGACTATTTATTTTGTACGGTTAATAAAATATAGGTACTTACTAAATGATAATTGTCATAGGTAGGTATGTATTGGCAGCTTGTAACCACATTAAACATCTATCTATTATGTCTATTTTTCTATATTCTTACGTTAAATTAACTGTAAAGTGTAACTTCACAATATTTTGATTTATAGGTATATGTATACGATAATACAATATGTCTTACAATTACATATGTAACCGTATTTATTGTTATTATTTTAAAATCAAAATTGTTTGTTTATCCATTTCATCCGTCAAAAAGAAACGGTACGATCCCATTGTGTATGCTTTGCTAGCATCATAATATTAAGGTGTCTATGTGATATACTTTTATTTCAACTAAATACAACGTCGGTCCGAGCGCAGCCAGTCGGGAATGTGTGTTAAATTAGCATAGTTTGCCGGTGCGCCGCGGGCAGAGCAGCTAGCTGTAATGAGAATTTACAGGCTTTATGGGTGCCGACACCGCAATCAGACATTCGGGCACGTAGATGTTCTATATTAAATATCTACTAGACCTCGTTCAAAGTTGAACAGCTGGCTGGAAACTGCCCAAATATATTCTCATAACACTACACACCGATTGTAAAGTTGCAGCTCTAAATTCTGCTGGTACCTACATTGAAATATCCAAACTGCAGTGAAACAGAGCCGAAAGTTCCGTGTACATGTTGGCCTCGCAAAGCAAACGCCTAGCTATGTCGTGATTAATTGAATTACTCCAAACTGAATATAACAAAAAGTGAGCTATTTATACAACGAACTGATAAAATATTTGTTCGAAAAAAAAAACACTAACAGGCACAAATATTTTACTTCGCAATTCATAGCTGAATGAATCGAATATTTCTATTGGGACATTTCAGTTTGTGAGTTACGTGATAGATCCGACCGCAGCTTACATAAAATCTTTTTACGGTGTGCGCTTACTTCAAGAAACTCACGCAAAACCCTTTTTCCTGTCTTATTTATAACAAACGTCAATTTATTACTTTTAAAACAGACTTGCATGAAAAACAACATACATATGTAGAGTGATCTCTAGCTAGAGACAATAGTTATAAAGTTACATTATATATGTACTTACATATGTACCTACATATATCAATTTAAAATATATGTAAGCTAACATTTGCCCAGGCTTTACTCGATTGGGCATCAAATCGATTTCTTGTATAATTTTTTGTGCAATTGTCTAAAAATGTCGGTTATTGTCACAGCTAAATATTTTAACTCAAGAGATCGATCAGTGATCACTACACTAAAATTTCATGTCAGAAATGTTTTTATTTAATGGTTGGCTTACATGGTTGCATATGCTGGCAGCGGCTGGATACGAAGAGCTGGAGATCGAACACAGTGGCGTGCTAGTGGAGAAGCCTATATCTAGCAGTGGACGGGCGTAGTTTGATGATGACAATGTTGGTGATTACATGGTTTACCGGAATATGTGGTAAATAGGTTTTATTTATAACATTTTTATTGTCGAAAAATAGCAGTCAGCGCTACCTAATTCCATATGTTAAATTACTTTCCACATAGAACACTAAACCGCAGAGGAAGGCATAGATTCAACAAACTGAAAGGAGTCATTAAAATGTCCGAAGTATTTAGTCATAATTTCCATTTTACTGGCCGTTTTTCACGTGTAACTGGTTCCGCAAAGACCTTTATGTATGCGCATATTAAATAAATGAAACCACATCCGTAATAAGGGACGTCTGAATGAAAATGACCATGCGAGAAATTTGGTTCATATAAGCAGAGGTAGGAAGGCGATATTTTTTGATTATAATTGCAACCAATTTGAGGAGACAAATTTTACTAGTCAAATTGGAACGCCGTATACCTTTGGTATGCAGTTCATTCGCTTTTAAGATTTTATCAGTATTGAATCAAGTAATTCTAGATACATCGTTCAAAAGTCTTCAAAAACATCCTTTTTAAAATATTAATCGGGTAGTAATACGGGTAGTAGCGTAGGCGTTGCAAGAATCAGTGCTCAGCGATGCCCAACCCGTATGCCCAGCGTGGGAATACTGGCTAAAAACCCTTCAGTGGAGGCATGTGTCCAACAGTTAACGTAGACAGGCTAATGATGATGATGAATACTAAAAAACAGTATATTATAACCATATAATTGTAATTCTTTAAATAGGTACATACTGAAGTTTTCTAAATGACTGAACTCAATATATAGACGGCTAAATTTCACGAGAACTTGAATCGCTAATAGTTAGGTATCCTTTATCTGTGTTGGTAAAATGTGGCAGTAAATCGAAGATTTATGTGTAAACTTCCGAGATTTTAGCTTAGCAATGAATCAAACGGCCCTCCCTACGATAGTGCGTTTCATTTCCTTTGTCTGGGGCTCGAAGTAAATCAACGATATTAAACTGATTTGTTATTCAGCGCGTTATACACGGCTAAAATTTATTTTGCCTCCCTCTTCAGGGTATCTTGTGCAACTAAGGGTGCTTAGAGCGTACTCCAGCAGTATTCTCCAACTTTATTTCACCAACAATATGATTTATCATGTCTAGAGTCAATCTTTGACAGTATATTCGTCTGTCAAACGGTACACTAAGAATGTTATTACAGTGCGTCTTATCGCACGGTTGATTAACTGTCAATGACCTTTCGCTGCAGGCTTCCGTGGTAGATAAACATATTGGCTAAAACTGCATATACGGAAGCCAGATTAATTTAATTATTCTTATAACACGCCAGGTCCCTTACGGGGTAGACAAAAAGAACGGAGTGTCAACTACACTATCCCCACAGACCCTGCATGGTTCTGTGTTCATTAATCTCTTCATACGTACACTCTTTCATTTAAACGATTCGTAAAATAATTAAATTCATATTTATCAGGAGGGATCAACAAAATTATTATTATGCTTAGGTACATATAATTCATGCCCAATACGTAGCAACGTTAAGAATGTCACAAAGCGATCAAACTATGTAGATAAAGCAAGATTTATGCCTACTACGATAATACGTTATTACATCATAGAATTTACTAGTAAATGTTTCACAAGTATTTACATATGATTTTATTATGTACCGGCTTAACTCATGTATTTTCATTTGCGATAGTCAGATCTGACTAGTCTGTTTCAGACCTATCCAAGGTACTTCATAAGATCCTGTTTATCGCAGTGAGGTCACAACGAAGGTCAAATATCTCACATGTCAGGTCTTAATTGACGTTAGGTTTTCTTCCACCGGAAAGAAAACTTCCGGAAAAAATGTATATGGGTATTTCGATCACAATTTCTGTAGACAGCACAAATATGTATTATGTTGATATTATGAAAATGCACAGTCCAAGGAAATATTTAAAAAAATTCCATGTGAAATATGTAAGTTTAGTAAAGATGAATAGAAAAGCTAGCAAAGAATAAAACAATGTAATTAGTTTTAATTTTTTATTGTACAGATACACATTCGCATATAAAAATTGTCTACTGAGACTATCTAACAATTAGACCTAAGCAAATTCAAATACAGGAGTCAGATATCTTGGTGATAAATTAAAACAAAACTGCAGTTGTTTTGTCAATAAGAACATTATTTTATTATATATTTCAATTTAAAAGTTACACAACATATAAATAGATTTATGTGAAAATATACATTTACAATACAATAAAATAACTTTTAAATACAATAAACATCAACTATCGCAAATTGAATTAGAACACATTCAATGTAAGTGTTATAAAGTGAAGTATTCATTTAATAGTTTCACAATACCATCATGACAGCAAGAATGATGAGAATGTTAAAAATAGTCAGCCATTTTATTAAGATTCATAATGAGAAATTATTGCTATATTTTTAAATTACAGATGCATACATGCACTCAAATGAATGCATGGGGCTGCCATTTAAATTACTAATATTGTCAATAATGGCGTATAACAAATTGACTACAATTTGCACAAAACAAAACAATGATATAATCAGACAAGCTTTATATTACATATAAGGCATTCTGTTTGAAACTAATGAAACGAAACAAAACATACATTATCATGTAAATTGTAGAACTAATGGGTGTAAATTGAAAATTAACTAACAAACAAACATTGCCAGTGTTTTGAGCACCCAGACATGCTTCCGTTGAATCAATTTGTGTGCTTTTCATTAAATTTATTTAGAAAATAATTAGTCTAGTACATTTAACAAATATTACACATAACCCCAATAGTCACACACCTGCGTATCTCAACAACAACTAATACATTCAAATGGACATTATTGTTATGAAATATGTAGAATATTCAGACATTTTTATTTTTATGCTTCGTTTCAATGTATTTAAGCTGGAATTGCTGTTACTTGTATTATAACTCGAAATGGGTCGAAAGTTTAATGAGCTCGTGAAGTATCCCAGTGATTCCCATTCATCCACCAGAGTATTTATCTACCTGAAAAAGCAGGTTTTATTATGGTTGTAGTTGATACATACATTTTATTGTGGTAAGTGATTTACACAATTTATAAGCATAGGTTTAAAAACAACAAACTGCTATATTGAATATAAACCAGTAAGATCACATAACTGCTGTGCTATAAATAATTTATAATATATTGTCTAATGGCCAATATGGTGTTGCCACACAAATCATTCCATTGATATTATGATCACCGTGAGGCCCTCATCATTCACTACTGGACATAGGTCATTCCAAAAGCATGCCAATGAGTTCGATCTTCAGCTCTTCACACCCAGTCTCTGCCTGCCGTTTTGCATACATCATCACTCACATATTTCCAGATCATAATAATTTTAATGATGAAATTGTTTAATTCTTGTTGATGATGGTTTTATGCTTGTCTTTTATGATGTTCAAATGATATTAAAATCATAAAGGCAGAAATATAGAAAGAAACACTAAAATACTATGTTTAAATGACAAAATGGATAAACAATGTACATTTTGATGGATGCAAGTGCTTGAGTGAAACCAAAATTTGATTCTCCTATCTTAATTAAATAGGTCAGATACTGGCTGATGGAGGAGTCAGTCTTCAATATGTGTGTATGAAGAGAATGATAAATGCAAAAGTTGCACATCAAGTCTAAAAGGATGGGTTTATTTGGTGTCTAACTCTTAAGGGACCTGGTGTGGTGAAATAATGATATGTTTAACTGTTACCTCTTTTTGGGTACCTCTTCTTTCGCCTTTTTCTCCGCCTCTCGCCTCTTGGCGGCTTCTTCCCGCTGCTGGCGAATGATGGCGAGCCGTGCGAGGTCAGCCCGGGCTTGGTCCGTTTTGCCCTCTGCGTGTGCTTTCTGGTACGCGGCAGCAGCGCGTTGCCGTTCTATCTCTTCCCGTTCACGCCTGCAAGAGAAGTTACTTTGAATTATTAATGAATAATCATAGTGAGGCCTACATGCCTCACTGGTAGTCTTTTAGGCTACAATGAGGTTGCAAAGATATTTACAAACAAATTTATGCTTGTTTGATATTACATAGTCTTATATATTTATCATATATAAGACTATGTAATTATATATGGTTGAAAGGTAAAACGACTTTCTACTTATATGTGGTTCTTCAAAAATCGTTGAACACCTTACATATTGTGAAATAAATTTCATTAATAAATCATACTTAAATTATTTTGTGATAACCCACAATTATTGTGTATGTTTTATGACAGTATGTACTACTTATTATCACTCAAAGATGACACAATCAAATAACCGATATTTAAAGAATGCACAACCATATGGGCAATTACCATTACATGGTTCACTACAAAACAGAACATCTTCAGGATTTCAGACTACATAATTGTTTTACTTCTCTAAGTAGCATTAAAACCAGTTATTGCAACAACATCGATGTTAACATTTGAACAAGTCTGTACTTTACTTAAACACGAAAAATTTACCAGCAGATAACCATATAAAGCTTCTACTATGTTACATCCTTTGGTATTCTTCAATTATATTTAGAATAAATATACCTTGAGAGCTGAGGTTTTTCGCCTTCCCCTAGGTTATTCAAGTTAGATAGTTTCTTATTTTTCTTGACTACTCTGTTGGGATTTTCTACTTCAATAAGACCAGAGACACCTTTTGCCTTTGTGGGATGCTAGAATGAAAACAATTTTATTATCAGTTAATTAGTTAGATAGATTGGAAGTCGGATCTGAAGTTTTCTTTCTATTTCTTCTATAAATGGCTATAAACAAGACATATGTATATACACATATTTACATCTTCATCAGAATCACTATCTTCACTTCCACTGCCAGATGCATTAGACTTTTTGCCTTCAGACTCTTCTTCACTTGAACTCTCATCTTCATGTTCCTTTCTCCATCTGAAATATTGTTAGGGCATGATATAAAATGTATCATCATATTTCACAATTCAGATGAATGGTACTAATTGTTATTATAATAAAAAAACTGGTTTAAACGGTTTTTTCAATAAACAATGTTTATATCATTAAAAAGTTAATCAAACAGTGAATGTATACATCATACATGTTAAGATATGTAGGGCAAATGTGATCAATAATTTGGAAGCCCATAATCTAATATGAATATAAGTTTCTCTTATATACTTGTGAATTTTTGAGTATATGTGTGTATGAAAGCATTTTTCTATTAATAACTAAGGTTTGCATTAATAAAAATACACTTCTCGATCTGAAGTTATGTCTTTAAAGTACTGGACTATTCCAGCAGTTAATAGAGCAGTACTTAAAGCTGTCATGAAAAGTCCCAATACAATGTACTGGGTAAGAAAGCTGGTCACATGAGGTGTTAGTAATGAGACTCTCTTCCATACAGATCCAGCAGTAACTTGAGCTTTAATATAATAAGCACCAAGGTAATAATTTCAATTTGCTGGCAACATTTGATCATCAAAATGCTTGCATTTTGAATATATAGATTGACATGCGTGCATGAAGCAAAACGTAAACTAAACACTGACATTTTACGATATGTAAAGGATTCATTAGCCAGTTATTAAAATTACGAATTCTTGACAATAAAAAAGGATCAATTACTTTACTAAGCACACTGAGTGAAGTGGAATAAAATATGATTAACATACTTCTGTTTTTTCTCCTCCTGCTTTCTTTGTTCCTCCAGCTCCTCAGGACTGGTGAATTTTCGGTTGCGTCCTTTGTGATTAGTATATTTACCTATAAAAAATAACATTAGTAAAGGTTATGTGGCTATAACAAAAGCACACTCCCAATAACATTGTTCGACATTGAGATGCAACAACCAGTGGATGTTAATAGACGTAATACTTACCACGTGGCATATTTAAGGTTTTAATATAGTAGCGTAAACTAAGTTATATATAATTAAACGTTTAACGTGTTGTTATTTCAAGTAATGTAAGGATGAATAATCTGAAAAATAAAATTCGATAAATTTAGCTTTGACGTTTGTTAGGAACGAATTAGGATCCACAGATAATTCAAATTGCAAACCGGAAGCCATGAAATAGTTAATGTGCTATATGAAAGAAAAGGCTTTTATTAAATCGCAAAATAATTAGGCCTTATGTATAAAATACTATACAAAGAAATAAAATAATTTCATATCGGTATCTGTAAATAGCAATTACATTATTTGCTTTTTTGTTAATAGCAATAAGTTAGTATAGGTAGAACTACGTGGCTTTGAAATGCTACCAATACTGAGCTCATAATATTAAATAGGCATTATTGGTTATACTGACTGTTTACTACGTTTCATTTATGTTCAAATGACAGGTTTGAACTATAATATTGTAATAGGTGCTATGATATTTCAAAATTTCCATTGGTTACTCCAGACGTGTTTTCACTTTACTGTTCTGTATTTCTCTCTCTCTTTTTCAACTAAATACATAAAGTTAAGAATATACACAACCACGTTGCTCCAGTGTGCTTATATGGCTAAAACTTAACAATACTAGTTGTACTCAAGGGATAAGAAGTAATAGCTGTATTAAAAAGCCCCGCGTTAATAAACCTACTTGAATGCATAATTTTGTTGCTTTGTTATGTCTACGTTTGGGGAATCCCAGTGTATTATTTCAATCGTTAACACTATTTGATTTCGTCACCATTCATTTTGCATAATAGCTCTATCATTTATGTGATCAATTGTATGTTACTATATCATCATCATCGTCAATTCTTTTATCGTTTCACTATTAGATGGGTCCTGTTCTGTTTTAAATTCTGTCCTATACCTACCACTGATGGTGGAGTGTCGAGAAAGAATAGCTGAAGGCAATCGTGATCTTATCTTTCTAAAACGCTACCGATGCCCTCATAGAAGAATTCTTAAGATAAAATGAGGCAATCGAAAGTCGAAATGTATATTTTGTTTTGTTGGTTATCAAGCTTTTGTATTAGATTTTGTTTTGACATCATTATAGAACTGATAAAATACAGGCAGTCCTCGACATACGTCATTTCGATTTACGTCACGTATTTTGAGAACCTAATATGCTGTAAGTGTGAAGACTGTCTGTATACAAAATTCGCAAAAAACAGTTCTATATAAGAATATTGGTTAAATTTCATAGCAATAGCACGAGGATAAAAAAAACAGGGATGTGGTGAATGTATCTATCGCTGTGCAAAAGTGCGTTTATTTTATTATTCGAAAATTAAAGAAGGCAATGTTAGAATAGGCACGTTGCATATTAAAACTGTGCAAAAACTCGTTCCCAACTTTTATACTTCGCCTTAATTATATTGCATTTTGTATTGCATATTATGTGACATAAGAAATGTCGAAGACATGCTAAACCAGTAGCGGGGGGCCATTTTGCCTTAAAGGGGTGACCAGAATCACGATGTCTCTATAGAAATCAGAAAATGTTCAATTAATGATGAAATACTTAGAATCCGCAATAAAACATATTTATATTTAAATATAGGTATGTACAAGCCTATTTGATACCTCATTACGAAAGACAGGTCTGTTGTCGGAAATTTCGCAGGGAAGTAAACTGTACACAATAGGCAATAGGCTGACCACCTACTCCATGGGACTTAAACGTAACTGGTGAAACGTGGGAGTGTACTACACTCCTCTACCTACCCCTTCGGGGATTACAGGCGTGACTTACGTTTTATTTAGATTTGTTAGAGAAAAATTATAAACCTATGTATCGTTTGTTTTGCAGGATTTTTAATAGACTTCATAAGCGGGCCCGTGTCTGTGGGGTTCACGTCGGCCGCCGCCATCATCATAGCTACCACGCAAGTCAAGGATATCCTGGGGCTTAGCTTTCCGGGGGGAAAGTTTCTGCAGGTGTGCTATTTGTTAAGCTTTAAAAGGCAAGACGTCTTATCATTGTACTTGTTCATAACTGCATAAACACAGCTGTGACATTTGCCTAGTTGTGCATCACGACGCGTGACGGCAAGCATTCGGCTCAGAGTTATTGTTATAACACATTAAATATTTATAATATCGAGAGAAGCGCAAAACCAGTTCTCTTTCGAAGCAGATAACCCATTGAGAACGTCTCGGATATGACACGGAGTACTAGGCGACAGTAACCACTTCATCGCGGAGGCGCGCCTACCGGTTGACTAGAGTTAAAAAATAGGCTAAAAAAGCTTATTGTTGTTTGTTTTTTAGGTCTGGTCAGGAATGTACGAGCACATAGGAGAAACAAGACTGTGGGACGCTATCCTCGGCATCTCTTGCATCGTGGTGCTCCTACTCCTTAGGGTATGAACTCTTTAATCACTTATTCTAGTAAACTACTCCAATGATTAGTGCGAGCGATTAATCTGCCACTATTCGAAACGGTTGTCCTCTCAGAATGAGAAGAGACTTAGACTGTTATGCAGATCAAATGCGGGTAGGCAAACTTCACACGCCTTAGAAAACTATGGGCGACTGTAAGGTGTGTAATTTTTCGTTCAACATCACAGTAAGTGTAATTTAATCTTAAACCTATTAGATGTCCGCTTGTATTCTTTCAAACTTGTTGCAAAGGCCCTTTCACTGTTTCGCAACGCAAATACCTTGAACAAAAAAGCTTTCGTGATAGTTACGGGGAATTTAGGAGCCAACTTGTGCTTATCGACCAGCACCTCGCGCCATTCGTGTCAGTGGCTCACGCGTGGTGCTGATAAAATTCCTCATTACACGCCACTGGTAATTACTGCATGGAAATTAGTCATTATATGTACATACTGTAACTACGTAGAGTAGAACGACTTAGAAATAATCGGAGGATTGTAAAAGACGGACCACGGCCGGAACACGTGCGCTAACGTTACGCGGCAGATCTTGTAACGCTCGCCAGCCTCTTAGTTTCTGTACTTAGCATACAATTAAGTAATTTTCAGGGCAAGTGCCAAGTCTAAGTACAGGTTATTATGTGTAATCGCTAACGAGTTCTAACCGAAGTAATTGTATTCAGCGGGAAACATTGATTGCGCGTTTAGATGTGGATAACATTTGTTCAGGTTGAATAAAACAGGATGAAATGAAATATCACAAATCGAAGCTCAATTAAAAGCTAATATTTTAGTCATACAATCCCAGTGTGTACGCGTCGTATCTACATTATTGTCTCCTAAGACCGCCATTCTTCCTTCAGGCGGCATTATGTAGGTACCTACTACCTACTTCCCCGCAACCACCAAATGTCATTTATAGTATAGTATATGTTTATATACATCTTATATCTAATCCTCGGCTCATTTATATATTATATAAAAATGAATTAAATTTTTTTTTTTATGCTTCCGTCGGAATGCACATTGTGAGAGCAATAAAAGTCGTATTTAGCGGTCACTTTATGAACCCAGCGGCGACCGTCTCGCACGGCAATCCCGTTTGCTTTGTTTGAATTTTGTAAGAAAATCCGTCCAACAGACGTGTGTTACGATTGTGATACGACATCGTCATTTGTCTCCATCTTCCTTATAGTTCCAACTGCGGCATTCACATCGGGAGATGGTGCTCTAAGTTGCTACTGTAAGTTCCGACTTGCCGGTGTCCGTGCCGCACTTCCGCAATGCCAATTCGTTTGTTACAGAAAGTAAAAGATATCAAGGTGGGGCCGGAGCGCCTGGGAAGCGAGGGGGGCGCCGCGGGGGAGGCGGGGGACGCGGAGGGCGCGGCTCGCGGCGGCGACTCGCGCCTGGGCGCTTTCGTGAGCCAGGCTCTTTGGTTCCTGTCCACCACCAGAAACATATTGGTTGTGCTATTCTGTGCTGCTTTAGCGTATTATTTCGATACGCAGAAGCAGACTCCGTTTGTCCTCACCGGTAATCCTTTTTTTTAGAACGCAAAATTTCAATTTACCAATTGAATGACTTTAGGGAACTTCTCAAAAGTATCTAGCCTTGTAAATTTTTAGTTTGCTAAAATTTAGCAAATTTATCTTAAATATAATATAATATGTATATTAGGCATAAAAAAAATTATAATCGTGTTCATTCGTATATGGAACAGTAATTTGGACCAAAAAGTTGCATTGCTTTCGAGCTTCATACAAAACGTACAAATCAGTTATTGTTTTGTATTTACTGTTGAACTCATTGACGGCTGCAGGTGAAGTGAAGCCGGGGCTGCCGCAGATATCCGCGCCACCGTTCTCGGCCACGGTGGGCAACCACACCTACACCTTCATGGAAATGGCGTCCACGCTCGGTTCTGCCATCTTCGTGGTTCCGCTGCTCTCCATCCTGGAAAACATTGCACTCGCCAAAGTCTTCTGTAAGTAATCTTCATAAAATTTATATTAAGACATTTCGTGCCGACCTAAACGGCGTGGCGGGAGCGCATGTTTACTAGAAGAGACGATCTCACTCTTCGGGAGTAGAGCTGCGTTCGTTAACTACGAATGCAAAACATAGCCGAGGTGTAATATTCATGTGGAATGGCTCCGCGAGACGACGTAACACGCTCGGATATCTTATTTATTTATTTAATCTATATTGCTTACCTATAGCTAGGTTATAAAGGGCGGACTTAATGCCCTATGGCATCCTCTGCCAGTCAACCCAGGGTGATGGTGAGAGTAGGCGGTTGGCATATCCTTGCTAATGAAGAATTGTATGTACGTCCTCTCCGGCATACTGGAGCAACGCTATTCTGTACAGCGGAGGGCAAGTACGTGGACGCGACGCAGGAGATGGTGGCGCTGGGCGTGTGCAACATCGCGTCCGCGCTGGTGGAGTCGATGCCGGTGTCGGGCGCGCTGTCGCGCGGCGCCGTCAACCACGCGTCGGGCGTGGCGTCGCCGGCCGGCGGCCTCTACACCGGCGCGCTCGTGCTGCTGGCGCTGCAGGTGCTCCACTCGGCCTAGCGTGCACTACCCGTGGATACTGAAAGCTGTAGAAACATCTTACGTACTGCGTTTCTATTTTTTCAGTATTTCACTCCATACTTCTACTATATACCAAAGGCGTCTTTGGCCGCGGTGATCATTGCGGCCGTGGTCTTCATGATGGAACTTCACGTTTTCAAGCCTATTTGGAGAACCAAAAGTAAGTATCGAGTATCATTAAACGCTTACTGCCTCATCTAATTTTTAGCCGCAAACACCTAGTAAAAGGGTTCACAAATTTCAACAAATTATTTGCAAAAAGCTCTGAAACTTTGCTCATAGAGTAGAACGATGGTCCAATCCTACAGAAAATAACTAGTAATCCCTTTATCTCATAGAACTCTGTAAAATGATAATTGATGTTTATTATTATATTATTACGTCAGGTTCCTCCAAATATCTCTATCCTTACAGAACTGACGTGCGTCTTCTACACACATTACTCAACTCCGTTTTCGTACATCAATTTCGGAGAATTTCGACTCACCCATCAACCAATATCTGACCTATTCAGTCGAGATAAGTACATACCTAAGTATCGGTCTCCCAGGGCACGTGCATCAATCAATAATGGCGTCATACGTCTGTTTTGTCATTATTCAATCCACCATTCCTTCTACATGTATGATCCATCACCGATATTTTTAAACGGATACGTAGATATGAAATGAGCGGTGCATTAAAGCCACGTGCTACATTCCAGAGCTGGACATAATTCCGGCGGTGGTGACGTTCGGCGCGTGCCTGCTGACGCGGCTGGAGCTGGGCATCGTGCTGGGCATCGCCGTCAACCTGCTGTTCCTGCTGTACGCGTCGGCGCGGCCCGCCGTGCGCGTCGCGCGCGCCGTGGTGAGTGCGCCGCGCTGCCCGCCCACAGCCGGGATCGATACTGGCACCTTCTCGCCGGTTAGTTGCACATAAAGCCATACGCTTTGTGTGTAACTAACCCAGTCGGATGTCTACGTAATAGGCACCCTAGGTTGTATTTCACGATGCAGAACAAACATTATCTCTCTATCCCCAAAGATGGATAGATTCTTCCCTTCATCAAAGCGAGCCTCGCGAATAGAATCTAATTAAAATATATTGTTATAACTATAATATGTTATTATCGACAAAAAATCAGTCATGAAAATAAAGCCAGGACGAGCTAAGGTTACACTAGCTAAGCTAACTAAGTCCCGGCTATCCCACTAGCACTTAAATGTTGACTACTCAACAAAATAGTACAGTTCTATTTGGATCGGCCAGAGTGGTCCACGAGCGACAGTCCTCCGGGCAGTGAGTAGTGTGCGTGTAGCGAGCGGGTAGACGCTGACGAGCGCGTTGCGTGTGGCAGTCGGGCGACGGCGTGGCGCACGTGGTGGCCACGGTGGACCGCGCGCTGGCCTTCCCGTCGGCGGAGTTCGTGCGGCGCGCGCTGCGCAAGGCGGCCGACCCGCGGCTGCCGCTCGTGCTGGACGCCTCGCACGTGCAGGCCGCCGACTTCACCGCCGCCAAGGTACCGCATGTCCGCATTTACTTGGTGGGGGTGGGAGGTTCCGGTTATATTGGAGCGACGTATGCACGTTGGTACGCAATATTTACGCTGCCACTGAAAAGGATCTGTGTCACTAATTCTTGACCTTCACACAATAGTATACTTGTTTGCCTGTGCTACAATTATTGAGAGTGCATTTCACAGATTCAGAATTTTTCCCAGAGTACCTTAGGCAATTTTTTTAACGAGTTCAGAATTTAAAAATAGTTTCCTCTTAGTAATTTTGCATTCCTTCGATAGCCATATTCATTTCCTTTATGTGTTATTGTGTAAGTGCTAGGTACCTATTATGAATTTTATATTACAGATATAAGAATCAGTTCGTAATAGATGATCCTTATAGTTAATTAAAATAGTTGTTGTTTGTCTAATTATGTCTCTGGGAATTAGAATTTAAAAGATACCTTAGGTCGCCGATTAACCGTTATAGTTATAAAACGATGCCTCGTCGTGCGAGAGTTCATCGAGCGACGTGAAAAGAACAACTAACCGTCGAGGGCTCCTTTGCAGGGCATAAAAGCTTTGATTGAAGACTTCCACGCGCGCGGGCAGACCATCATCTTCTACAACGTGAAGCCGTCGACGGCGGCCGTGTTCCGCGGCGTGCGGCCGCGCGAGTTCCTGCACTGCGCGTGCCGCGCCGAGCTCGACCGCCTGCTGCTGCGCGCGCAGCGCCGCCTCGACGAGGTGACATGCGCTGACTCCTGCACG
>DWME01000272.1:0-37906 GCA_018244795.1 Parelbella ahira ahira | reverse complement strand
CGGGCTCCTCTTCTCTCATACAATAAGCTTTCTCTCATTCCCTGCACTGTATCGGTCGTCGGTTATAGTACACTCCCACGTTTCACCAGTTACGTTTACGTCCCATGGTATAGGTCGTAAGCCTGGACCCAACACCTGGTGCGACCACCGGGCACAGATGCAGACTGTGAGTCGCTACTAGAAAATAACATATTTACTGTACACTGTTTTTCCGGGCAGGACGATGTCTGCCGGGTCCGCTAGTTGAATTATAAAATTTACAGGACCGTTATATTTCATACTACCATTTCATATGCCTGGCCCCGATATTATGTTTTTAGTTTAACGGGCAGTTTTAGTTTATTATAAAAAGGCAACTTTATCGGGTTTAAATTAAAAACGTAATTTTGTAAATTTCAGTTATGCAATAACATTATTATAAAACCATTTTTATAACAAGAATTAGTTCAATAATCGATAAATGTTGAATGAATCCTCAAGAGACTTTTTCGACTGCATCTGTATAAATTGAGCTTCATTTGAATCATATTCGGCGAATTTAAAATTCTTATATGTGGAGTTTTTTCTTAGACTACAACCCAATTAGAGAGGCGCTTTACCCGAGGGCTCTCACTCAATTTTTCACAGCTACACTATGTGAATAGAAAACGCTATAAAAGTTTCAATTTAAATGAAATTCGTAAAAGAGAAAACTACAGAAGAACTGAAAATTTATAACAGGATTTTTTTAAAAGATCAGTTCACAAAAGAAACGCATTCAATGTTACTGAAGGAACTTTTTAAGTATGCTCATTACTGATAAGTTTTATTTTTATATAGAACGACCACCGCAAACTGATAGACGTATAAAATATTATGAAGCCATAAAATTCGTTAGATACTTTACACGTTCCGGTTGGTAGAACTTAAACGCGATATCGACACCACTACTTTATTTAATCCGACAGCAAAGCACCTTGTGTTTAGTCGCAGTTAAAAAGCAGAAACGAGAACGAGCACGGCCCTCGAGCAAGGTTTAGGAGGCTATCGACCATAGGCATGAGCTACATTATATAAACTTTAGGCGTGAGCCGTCACAGCTGCTCGGAATGACACAACTGTTTCTCAAAGTAGCATCATTTTTCCGCTCATTCCCTCGTTTTACTGTCACTGGCATTCGCTTCAAATATTCTCCTGGTACACTCATTTGCCATATCATATTATTCTCTTATGGCATTACACCGGGTCTCTTACTAGGTCAATTATTGTCTAGAGATAGACAGGAAGCACCGAGTGCCATATATTTTACCTCTATCTACGAGTATCTTATCTCTCAACCCTTACAGACATGCCGTGTTTCTTCTACATTACTTATTTCATATGCGCATGTCAGTTACGGACCACTTCTATCTTCTGCACAGATACTCGTATCAACATGTTCTAATCTTTTTCTTACCGATCGCGCATATTAGTCGTATGCAGTCACCAACCATTTTGTTACAGACCGTTTATAAAATCATTAACGTAAAAGATAGGATAATTTTCTTTTATAACCCTCCTTTATCATTTTGTGTTATCATTTACTTCGCTATTCTCGATGTAGACGGTAGGGTCGTTTTCTGGAGTGCTGCATGCGGCCGGCGCGAGCTCGGGCGACTGCGACGGAGGCAACGACGCGTGAGTCAGATAGTAAAACCCATTCACTAAGTGAAAATATCTTAGAACAACTCACTTTTTATTACGAAATACTTTACTTTTTACGACGCTAAAACTGAAAAAATATCTTTATGTCGTCAAAGCGGCATTTCATAAACTATGATTGGTCCAGCTATCATAATTATGAAGAATTTATTGTTATTAATATATCGTCACGTCAGGTCGCTTAAGGGGTCAGAAAAAGCATCGATATGCAGAGAGCATCGATTGCCAAACATCTCTATCCACAAACCTGTTTCCTTAACATTCAAAACTCTGTTCATAGACGCAGACCTGTTTCGGAGACTTCCGATTGGCACATCACCCAATATCCTTCCTATTTGGTCTAGATAGGTCTATCCTGGTCTCCCTCGGTATCGGCAACTAATAAAATTCGCAACGCACATCTGTTTTGTCATTCGACTTGAATTTAAAATGATTTTATCTCTTAATATAAACAACTTTTAAATACTAAAGGTACAAAATGGTAGGCGATTGATTTTCAATAAAACAGAACGCGGCAAGAGTGTATAAGTAACGCTCTCAGTTCAAGTGTAGGTATTCTAACGTGCGTCTGGCAAATATTTATCGAATCGTTCTGAACGTTTAAACTATTAAATTATAAAAAATATTTTTATATTACTAATTTATTATTTAGCGAATAATATTTTTATACTGTGATTATATATAAGCACATAATTTGAATTAAATATATATTACGCCTGGAAAATACTTCTTGCCCTGTTGAAAATGATTATACTAAACCTAAGAATTTCTTTAGAAAATGTGTTTCAAGAATTCTGTGATTTTGCTTACAATACCCTTCAGCTTCTTCGGGAATTAAGATGCGCCATGTTCAGAACAATAGTTATAAAGTAGGCTAGGTAGGGTCGGTGGTTACAGGCTAGGTAGGGTCGGGCGGACCGCAACTGCATCCAGCGTTCTATTGAAGCGAGGGTTAGCCGCAAGTGTCTGCATGTCTCTCCAACTGGAGCAAACATCTTGCTTTCACGTTTTCAAAACCAGATGCTTTCTAAATAAATAGGCCAACACTGCAACATTTCAAAAGCGTAACTGAAACACTATATATTATGTTTTAAATATTGTTTTGTAGCGATTAAACAATACTTTAGAAATTACCCTACCACCCTCAGGTCTCGGGTTCTTATCCTAACGCGCACCTTTTAACAAAAAAAAGTGTTTTAATGTGTTTAACAATCACATAAAAAATAATGAAAAAGCCTGCATAGCGTATAGTTCTCCATAATGTTCCCTAAAGTGTGTAAAGCCAGCCCACGCTTGGCTAGGGTGACACACTATACTTTTAACTATCCTTTTAATATAAAAAGCTCATGTCTAGCTATTGCTAGAACAAGCTAGCAATTGCTAGAACAATAGAGCAATTGTTAATTATGACAAGGATTAAAAAATTTTATTAAAAAAATATTATACTAAAACGTGGGAATACACTGCCTTGTCTACCCCTTCGGGAAAATACTGGCGTGGTGTTATACTATATAAGTACCTACGTTAAAAAATATTCGACATAAAATTTGAAGTGTCACAAACGCTGAACAATAACGAACATCTGTGTACCCACGTAACTTTCATGTAACACATGTAACATTCAACATTCTGATAACTAAGTTGTACTAAACTGGGGCGGCAGTGATGTTTGGCAGTCAGCAGTTAACTGTGTCTGACCTGAACAAACGTGTTTCCGCCACGCCTCTGAAGCTCGCTTTCTTAATAGGCCAAAACTCGAACTTGCACTGCCTGTTACGTCTCCATGTACCTTAGTGCACAGTATCCCATTTAGAGGAGTAGGTACTCCGCGTGTTTACGAGAAGTAATTGGAATACTGCAATGCTCCATTGGTCCAGTGGTTGGTGAACTTGAATGCTGGGCTGTAACTTGTGGATTTGATTCCCAAAACAAATATTTGTGTAATGACCATAATTACATATTTGTTCTGTGGTCCTTTATTCCATTTTAACATCTTCCATTTATGATTCACTGATGAAAAGATATCCTAACATTGGCTTGGAGAGGCCTGAAGTGTCATTCCTTTGCGTTCCACTGACGAAGAAAAGACCTTCCCTAATTCAAGGAATGCCTGAAGCAATTCCGCTATACTAAGCGCCATCTGTATATGGCCTTCAAAACAAATCAATATTTGCTCCTAACGGTCAAGACTGATCGCAATTTCACATTTGGATACCTGTTATACTAATATAATATTAATAATATGTAAGTTGTATATCAATAAACAGAATATAATTATATGCAAAAATCAACCAAAACGGTGTATCGTAGTTTCTATTTTCAAGTATACCTACCCTGCTCTCAAAGAACACATGCACATACAAAAATTGCATAAAATATATATTTATGTCCTAGAAGTGTATTAGACTCTGCCTACCAATTCGAGGAACACAGGCGTGATGTTACGTTACGTATTACGTATTCATAAACGCATCATTCCGTAACGTTATTCTAAAAAGACATCTATTTAATAATGATTCAACGAATCTAATGTTGTCTAATAGCTGCAGAACGTTATCGTGATAACTTCATTCTATTGAACATGGAATACATAGTTAATCGAGTTAAACGTTACTTTGCGGAAATCTATTGTTTATAGTCAAAGTAGCGTGATAGTAAACGTAAGGTACCACCACACTTCGCATAATATAAGCAGGAGACATTGTATAATATGTAACTTTAACTTAACTATTAACTGTGAAGTATATAAAAAGTATATGAATGTAAAGTATAGTATATAGTAGGTACATATGAAGTATAGTATACATGTTTGTGTGTATTGTTATGTTATCGAGGGCCCCTTTGTTTACCGTTCATCGCATGCACGCAGTGAGTGGCAGAGCACACATTGTAGGCGCTGCACAAATATGCACGCGAATCAGTTGCATAGCTGCTATTAAAATATATACGTCATTATTACATGTGTATAAAATATGTGGAAGTAAAAACCTCGCTTTGTTGTGCTGTGATTCGTAGTATGTAAGTGCATATTATTAATTTATCTATTTAGGTTCCAGCTAGAGTTGCTATATCATATTCCATTGCAATTCTCGCTAAAAACTTCTAGAAATGTCGATTGTGGCATCTTAAATTTGGAACAGAATAATAGGTGGTTTACCTGAAGGTGCTGTACTCTTTATTGGACTATTTTAAATTCTGTCTTGTTGTACATATAGATACCTACTGTAAAAAACTGATCGGTTCTTCAGTCATTTAGGTACAACTAAGAGCTATTAATAATCACAAGGTAAAATCGTCTTACGACGTACCTACGTATGTTATCTAATTAAGTCATGCAGTTCTCATCTAGACTGGGGCCGCTGCAATAAAACAAAGTATCGTTTTGATCGGAAACGCAAAACTCTTTTCCCGCGTGGAAATAAATTTCGAACGATTGAAATACACTGCAGGTACGTAAAAGGTATAGAGACTGGGAAAATTTTAAATATCACCCGAAAATTTATTGCTCTCGCCTCCATTACTTTTTATGGAGGTACTTGGGACCAGCTTCCCCGCACTGGGCGGGTCCGCGGGCAAGGCGGCCGTAATGACACGGTCGAACAATCCCCAACATTCCCTCCCTTACTAAATTATTATACGACATCACTCAATATAAAATGTGAAGTAAATCTTGATTATTGGATTTCATTATCACGATTTTATTTTATATTATCCGAACATTCAATATTTATGGTTATTGTATACTGTACGATCAATTTCTTATTTATATATTAACATATAATAAACATTGGATAAAAAAACAACATTTTCTTTGGATAAACAAAAACTACAATAGTCTTTAATACAACAAACATAACGAGAATATTACTATGATAAGAACAATAAATCTAAAACAAACATACAAACGTACTCGTACATAAAAACGCTAACAAAAAAGAGTATCTAATCGTTGAGCCATGCTATGGAGAACAACGACGTTCGTTTTTCAGTGTGTCCCAAGTGAGTCGCACAGGCCAGCCAAGTGGCCGTTTACTAAATCAGATTTAAATAGTACAACAATATAACAAAGTAACAACTGCAATAACAGTTTAAAATAGAAATAATAGTTTAGGACCCGAGCAAGAAACTGCTAGAAATTCCAATGCAAGGATTACTTTTATAACATCAGTTAAAACAGTAGGTACAACAACTGAACTAAATGAAACTTTTATCATAAATCCGATAAGGTAAATGAAGCATGAAGTTTAAAAATGTATTAAGCATATTTTAATGTGTAACTATGATTGCGTGCGTGCACGACTGCTTCGCGTCCACGCGAGTTTCTATGTGCAAATGTGTACATCGCGTAGTAAAGTTATGAAGTTGTAACTTCTGCTACCAAATAATTGTTAAAAATAAAAATCCAAAGAGTGTCAGATTTAGTTTATATACAAATTTATTACCGGACTAGTTGTCAAGACAAATTATTTCTTATTTAATGGCCAATAAACTAACATCCAAATTACATTTCCAATTCGTTGCTTTGATAAAAAAAAGATGACAAATGCAAATAGAACACACAACCAAGATTAAATCCAGCTTGTAAGATTTAATTAATGTCAAATTTGGAAAACTCAACGCTCAAGCCTCTTATTGGCTATAAAGTTTGTCTGCCACAAACGTAAAGCAGCCATCGCAAGGTCTGAGCCACGCATCAGCATAATATCGTGATAATGCGCTCCTTGAACGCGGGTCCCTCCCTGTGGATTATAGCCAAGAGCTCGCCCCAAATAAGCTTTCACCCTCTTTGTGTCCGGTCCCTTATTCAAAATACTTATGTATATATAAATCCAATGCCCTTAAATCCAGGAATAATTTGACCGTGTCAATGTCTTCGAGCAAATTTTTACTTGTTCAATATTCCTATAAAGTATTAACATATGTATACATCTGTCTCGTTGGTCGAGTGGTTGTAAGCGCGCCTGTCGATCGGGAAGTCCTGGGTTCAAATCCCATGTCGGGTATTGGATTATTCTAATTTATAAATCTAGTAGTGACTCGGAGTCTGAATCTGTGCCCGGTGTATGGCAAGAGGCTCACCACCTATTCCATAAAGGTAACTGGTGAAACGTGGGACAGTACTACACTCCTCTGCGTACCCCTTCGGGGACTACAGGCCTGGTAATAATCGACCCATTTGTCATTCTATTGTTGGAATATGGGTCTCCTTTCATATTGAGAGGGTTAAGGCCGTAGTCTGTCACGCTGGCCAAGTGCGGGTTGGCAGACTTCACACACCTTAGAGTTTTTTTATTTTTTTTGTAAATTCTAAAGTGTGCAGGTTTCCTCACGATGTTTTCTGGCCTGGTATTACAATAAAAAAATATTCAAAGTATTTTCCGCAAGCACCAAATTTTACGAGCTTTTAAACCCATTTTTTTACTCTCGTCGCGGACTCGTATAAGAATGATATGGGAAAACTAGAGTTCGTACGAACTTGGTTTTATTGAGTTTGTTGATATTTCGATTGCGCCATTACATCTTCAGTTCGTCCATCGTATTCCTCGTAATGGTTATTTGTTGTTCGACCTCATGTAGGTATCCGATAGAATGAAAATATGAGTTTCTTTGCTCGCTTTAAGAGTTAATATAATATCTATATATGAAATTCAAGTATGGATTACGAAGATCTCCTCCAGCTTATAATTTTATCGTATAAACAGAACGCCTTGCATCAATTTACATATTCATATAATATTTTAACATTTGCACGACTGAATATCTTATATTTCCGTACTTCAATCTCATTTCGAGAAACTCATCAATCTGGGTGCGAAATCAACTCCCGGCGGATATGAAAACGTATGCGGCAAAATTTTTTCTAGACTTGAGTGAGTATATAACATATTTACTTTAAATTTCCCAGTTGATAGTATAATATTAATTATATCTACTTAAATATAATAATTTATACACGTGGAAATAAATATGAGTATTATTATATTTATTGATAGAAATATGAATAACCAAATTAAAGTAATGTTAAATTAGATTCATTGGATCAAGAATCCTTTTTATTTTCCTACACTACGGGGAGGAAGTATAACCACACAATTTTTTTATAAAAGTCCAGTCAGTTCAGTTGTTCATATTTTTTGTCAATCGCTAATTCTTTTTGTCCTAAATGATTCTTGAAAACTTTGTCATCATTCTTGTCTAATGGAAGATTAATATGTATTTAAATATCCTAGAATCAACACGAATGCCGGATCTATTTACTATTTTCAGCTCTCCATGACAAACCATAAACTACGAGGCGAATTATAATTTGCACCATAATGACGAAATAAAACCTTAAGGAATAATTTTCTTTTGTCCCACGTTTTATATTAACTGAATGTTAGATACGATTTCTTTCTTTCGTATCGAAAACACGTTTAGTATATAAAACAAACAGTTTAGGGCTGTTCCTGCGCTTCACCACCCAATGGTCTCGTCGTAACTACATGTAAACTATTGCTTTCTAACATTCCGTTTCGCCACGTATACGATATTCAACAATACGGTTATGGAACTTTTATTTCTCTTGCCTTCCCTTCCCGATCATTTACTTTGTCTTTACTATTCTGTTGACATTTTCTGAACAGAAACGACTATTGTTATTTGAATAGCTGACATCGACGTCGCCCCCGATGTCTACGACGGCATTAATCAATATGAAACGTCATTCGTTGAAATATTAAAATTTTCTTGAAGAAGCAGAAAATAATGGAGATACAATTTTCTTTATTGCTTTTTTTAATTGCAATGAATAATTCATAAATGAGTGTAACTTTATAAGTATGAAAATGCCATATCATATTACTATATCATCAGTCCATTATTGGATATCGACCTCTGTAACGATCATTATCCTCTTAACCGCCATCGCCATCACAATTAGGACAAGAAGCGATGCCTCGTCCAGGAGGATTAAGCTCCCTTATGCAAGTGCCATATTGAATTTCACAATACACCATCCCTAGAATCCGGCATAATGATATGGGCAATTAGGTGCAAGCAACAGCCTGATGTCCGGTAATTGGACAATATGACCGGACATAAAGCCAGCGCACGCAGTAATGCAACCGTACACGAACCTCCACTATTCTACTGTGGAGAACACAAAGGCGTAAATGGGTGGACGCTTTATCGACCCCTCATAATACTATATACACAATATCAAGGTGATAAGCGACTATCTATTTAATAAGCAACCCACGTATCATGCGCTTTTATACTCACCGTGGTCCAGTGGTACCTAATTGAAAATCGATCATAACTTGTTATTTTCTTTTTCAATTTGAATAATATTGAGACCTTATGTCGAGGCATACAGTTCTATAAATATTTCCTTTGTTGTACAGTAATGTCTGACACTGATAGCCGAAACGTAAATGAATGTTTAATTAATTAATTTTAAGGTATTTGTAATACAAAATGCATATAAATTTTAGCTTTCTTCACTCCTTCTTTATATAAACTTTAATCGTACCAAGTCGCACTTCTCCAAGCACGCTGTATTCTTAGAAAGGATTACGAAGATTTCTCTTGATGTATAAATATTCTAAACTTATCACAAATGCGATATCTATTTAGAACGTAAGCAACTATCAACACAACTATCTGTGTAAATATTTGACGTACCTACTAACTATTTATTTAAAGAAATTATTGTAGTCTCATTCGTTTTATATTATGCCAATTTTATAATGAAAAATTACATATAATAATAGATTAATCAAAAATATGTAGCAGTTTTTGTTCCTTACATCGCGAAACCTTTCATAGTAAATTTCAGAAGTACTTGTTTGCAAAGTTATCATAATCTTTGTGACGTTATTAATTTAAACTCAGCCAGGGCTTACAGAACATATTTTGAACTAAAACACAGCTTATAGCTTATAGTTTCTATTCTATAAAATATTGTATCTGCGCACATAATGTATACAGTCGCCTTTAAAAACATCTTTTAAAAATGACACAAGATAGATAGTTATAGCTACTATAGATATGCAAATATTTTCTAAATATACCTATACGAGTACAGTACTCTTTAATTAAAAGAACTTAGCGTAATGACACACTTGCACTCTGACTTGCCGTGTCACAACATCCTGACTCCATTAAGCAATGAAAATGTAGCAAAATGAATAGAATGCACACATGACCCCATTCTTAAACAATGGTTCTTACAATTTCCCCGAGATGATACAGCGTGCCCTTGAAACTCTGAAAGATTTTAAGTAAAGATATACATAGACTAAAAGTCTTCAGAGACACTTGACTCTATCTATATATTATGCTTTCTTTGACGGAAGTTTGAAGGGCAAACGCTCTAGTTTCAAGTTACCAGCAGAATGAACCTTGTCCCCTGAAATTATTACCTCATTTGGCTGTAGGAAGCATGAAAATATGTAGTTCAGTGTGACACTCAAACCAATGCCAAGTGACATTTTGTGTTGGCAACATTTTTGACGGACATTAAGAAGTTAGCGGCGAAGTTTATAATGGTAACTTTATCACAAATTGCCGTATATCACGTCTAACCTACTTAGGAGCTGCCGCTAAATGGTCTGGAGCACGGAATTTGATTTATGTAAGTGAAGCTATTAACATGTCTCAGCTTTACAATACGGAGCGTTTACATAAAAATGTTGCTGCGTGAATTAAATACGAGACAGCTTAAACAGTGTAGACGTAGTATTCGGCTGATTTATTACGGTTTTAATAAAAAATAAAACATATTGTTAATGGCTTAAGAATATACAATATTGTTCCCCCTATGACATGGGACATGTAACATAACTCTTAAAAATGGTAAAAAGCAGGAGTAAGTATTGTACTTCTGTGACCACCACTTAAGGAAAATACATGCGTGATGCGTATTATAAGAAATTCTTGCATAATTTTATCAATAGTCATTATCATCAACCCTTTTCAGATCGACTGGGGGACACGGGTCTCTTTTCAGCATGAGAAGGATATCGCTTCAATATGCCTCTCCAAATTCAGGTGTATGATTTTATAAATTTACATCATAGCATAACATCGCACCCGTATTTCCCCGAACTAGTAGGTTGACGAGGCTAGCACTCGAACGATACACTTATTAGGTTATATGTTTCCAAAATATGTAACTTTGTTAACACATTTATTTGCTTTATATGGCATACAAAGGCAAGCCAAATTAGATTGTTACTCCCGTCGTGATCCGTTTAGGGGTCCGAATTTGGGTGATATTATATTCGAAATCATCAGGGAAGGCGCCGAGCCCCGATACATCCGTCACAATACAACGCGTCCCGGAAATGAAGGTCCCTATCTAGGCAACGATCAAATTTACCAACACAGCAAATTTTCTTCGGAGTTTATTATATGAAACGAAAAACTGCCTACCGCTTACCGTCTGACTATACGAAATGATTATTTTATACTTTAATTGTATTACTTTGACTTGGTTGTGACTACCACGGCTGTCGATTGGTTGCGTGCGCAATTGCTGAGTGATAGGTCCAAGTTTCGATCCAGGGGCCGATTATTATTAAATTTTCTAACTTGGAACGCATTGTAGTAGCTATGCTTCTGTCTGGCAATACGCTTTCCCCCTATTCCATGGCAGGACATAAATGTAACTGGTGATACATGGAAATACCTTATTCCTCGGCCAACCTCTTCATGGAGATACTAGTGTGAACTAAATATATTGACTTGGTTATAATATATTGTTAGAATAAATGTAACATCACGCCTGTAATCCCCGAAGGAGTAGAGAGAGAAGTGTACTACACTCCCAAGTTTCACCAGTTACGTTTAAGTCCCATGGAATACGTGGTGAGCCTATTGCCATACGCGGGGCACAATTCCAGACTCCGAGTCACTATAAGAAATTCTAAATTAGAAAAGTCCAATAGCACCCGACCCGGGATTTGAACCCAGGACCTCCCGATCGGTAGTCGCGCTTGCAACCGCAGACCAACGAGGCAACGACCAACCAGGATTCTATTATGTTCACGATATGAAACATATAATATTTACTATTTCAATAGAAATACTAAGCGTAAGCTATGTGACTGCAACCCTCGCCATTCTCGAGCTCTATAATAATCACTCTTAATTGTTTATCGATTTAAACAGAATAGCGTCATCACTTAGGTAATTACAAAATCATAAATTGATTAAAAATCATGTATAAATTTAAAACAACATACAATTAGCTAATTAAATACTTTCAAAAAAACATTGAAGAATAAAGCACGATTAATAAAATATAGGTAATTCTTCATATGAATAACAAAAGAAACAATGGCACGGGAGCACGCTACAGCGAGACTCGAATATCGAGAGCGGAACGCAACAGGCCTAAGCCATGGATTACTGCCCTCTGGGGCTTCGCTGTGCAAATTGAATGAACGCAAACATTTCTCTGTAACTGACACATGCCAAAATGTCACACTAACTATCACGACTTCCTCGTATTATCCTCCACTACCTAAATTCAGCGACTACGCAAATCCAACCGCGGTTGATACTCAAACACACACGTGCGCAATCATGTTGTCACATAAATAAGGGCGAACTAAACAAAATGGCGTGTTGACATGTTTATAGCGTGACATGCACGCGGATGCTCGCGAGGAAACGGCGAAGTTTTATCATGTTATTATGTTCCTACACGTTTAAAAATATTTACGATCGAAATATGAAATCGGCGAGCGATAGGGCACGTTCGGAAATCGCTCTTCAATATTACACGCGGATTATAGTAGGTGATTCTGTAGATGCTACTTCCACCCTGATATCGTGTGGAAGGCGACGGGGGAATACCTCTAATATTTATGTATACCTTCAGCTCACCTGCCGCAACGTTCGGAAATGCTAAATGCTGGAAAATTTGTTTGCATTAGATCGCTATTTTCGCCGTCGTTGGGGAAGATTTGCAAGAGATTTGAAAACGTATATGTTCGTACATGGCGACCGATATCCGTTAAATAAATCCGAGTAAAAACATGAACGTAGAACAGAGTAAATATATTTTTTGATTGCGATATATTACCGGACAACATGTTAACGCGGTGTTATTTCCCGGAAATGTGTATCGGCTCGACGGAAATTCATCGGAGGCGCTTGCAATTTGCGAGCCGTTTGAAAATTCACCGGAAACTAGCCAATTCGGGACGTTCCCGCGTCAGAACTTGTCACCGTGACTGTGTAACTGTTTGTTTTGTTAAACTAAATTATTACGACGTACTAAACTGTACAATCCAGCGGTTTCAACTGATGAACACTGAATTAAATAGGGCCGTTTAATTGGTATTTTGCTGTTACTACACAATTATAACGGTCGAATATTATTATATCATCATGCGTGGGGCTTTACGGGGTAGGTAGGCATTTTTTTCATACTATTTTAATAGAGGTCCTAAGTTCGATTCCCGGGTTTGACAAAGTAATATTGGGATTTTGTAATCTATATTAGCAGTTATAATAATAGCAATAGGCGCACCTCCTATGGTGGGACTTATAATTGGTGAATCGTGTGTGTGAACTATAGATACTCATCTGCCTATCCATTCAGAAAAACACGGACGTGACGTTATATGTGTTAAACCACATATTGACAAGTTACGAAAACTCGTAAAGCGTTACATGTTTACGTAACACATTAGCTAAATGAACACGCGGGGCTGTAACTGTTTTAACACTAGCTACACACGCTCGCAAATATGTAGGTGTTTTACAACTAAACCTAATATAACTTACTATCCGTCTAAAGACAGCACACCGATTTAGCTCGTTCTGTTATTACGTTCTGTTAACGAGGATGTCTATAAATAAATTAAATCTTAAAAGCATAAAGAATATATAATGACACTAAATTAGTCCTAATATTTATATATGTCTATAAATTGACAAAGATTACCTACATCCAGCTAGAATTATAGTGATAACCAGGGTAGGAATATTTACTGCGACAATAAGTTAGTCAAATTGTGACAGAAGCTCAGGGCTGGAGAACATTAATCAGTGTCTAGTAACAAAGCAGACGATTCATAAAAGAACCGAACCCAGCGACTGGGCCACAAATATTGATGTCGTGGCTGTCAGGTGATCGTGGCTGTAAATAATACATAGCAGATATTTGCTCTTCATGACAAATGTATGTAACGAGAAATGATAGAAATAATTTATTTTGAAATTAGAATATACTTCTCTATCGAACTTCCGCTTTTTTAAATAGCAATAGTCTCACATTTGACTACAATCTGTCCTAATGTTGAACGAAGTGTATCTTAGGATGTAGCACAAATGCCTACAGAGTGCCAACTCACTTTTGTCTTGAATAATTTCGGGTTGTACGAATCAGGAAGAATACTGCCGTCAAGGAGTTCAACCCCTTTTCTCTTGTTAATTTTTGAGGATTCCATTTGAAAATGTTGTATTTATAAGGGCCAGCTAAATATTAGTCTTAATTAATACTGCGCTACTCCTTTACATTGAATTGTCCTTGGCTGAGTTTACATTTGCGTTAATGAAAGGTTTCATTTAATCTAAAACAACTAAAATGTGTAATAAACTCAATAGAATGCCGGTTAAATCGCTTTAAAAAGTTACTTAAATGATAATGAGGTTAAAATACGTTTCTCTGAACAAAAGTACAACAATTCAGTTTTGTATTTCGTTATGAACTGCGGGTTTCGGAACCGTATTGGGTGCAAAGTAATAATGGAATGTAGGGATCGTACATTTCTCTTTTGCGGAAATTCGATTTCGAAAATTCGAATCTGTAGTCTCAAATTGAACCGAATTTAAACCTTCGTTGTACGATAGTGGACCCAATATCCATTTAGTTTGATAAACACGTAGAGTGTGGTATTGGAAACATTTGACCGATGACTTTAAATATCGCGTTCAATTTCGGAAATTAGAATAATAGAATAAGACTTTAACTACAACTTTCGTTTAACTCAAATAAATTGCAGTAAATATCAGAGCTGGAAAGATGCTATTAGTGATGTGTTTAGATAATTGTAATAATGTACAATACACATATTGATATACCTAATATTGAGACAATTCTCATATTTTTATTTATAGTGCATGATGTTATTTTTAATTTCGTTTAATACAAATCCAAGTTTAACATATTCACTGTCCACTCTAAGTTAAATTAATTAGGAAATGAAAATCACAATATGTACATCTTATTTGAAAAATCTAAAAAATGGAAAATCTTAGTTTTTTTTCCCTTCATAACATATGTTTTCATGACTCACGATTTTAGTTAAGTATATAAATAAATAAATAAACCGAAAGTAAAACTAGCGCTATTTCCTAAGACTGGGATATCTTTAACCTCAACCAATTATACAATAGAGGCGACTGACGTAACTCAATAATTTTGTTATGTAAAAACTATGTATTAACTAGCACAGACGCAGCTTGGCAAACAACAAATTCAGTGTACAGATGTGGCCTGCCAATAGCAGTATGATGTAACCACATTATACCTAATGCCTCTGCCCCATCCCCAACTGAATTGTTCCAATGCAATTGCATATAATTACGTACACATTTGGCAACTGTTTTACGACATCCGTCTGCTTTCCGTCAATCTTACCCATAATACTGTTCTTTGTGACTAGACCAACAGCATCAAAACCATTTTTATTTGCTCATGTATTATGCAACCTTAGTTTATGAATCACTTCAATGCTAAAACAAAGTTTAATTAAAGACGATGTTATTTAAAAAAATTCATCCCCTGAAGCAGTGCACCACACGCGCTCACCGCATCCAACCACTTTTAGCAACCCTCTTGCCTTTCAAACACGTTTTTCGTAACGGTTAAGACGATAAAAGATACCAGCTTATTACCACCCCTATGTGTTATCTAATGCACAAACGAGTCTAATTTAAGTGCAGATGATACGATAATAGATTTATATTTGAAATTAAAATTCAACGTAACATATGCTAATAATTTAATTTGTTTCGTTCAGGATTCGCTTACGTTCTGATTACTAAGTTGTACTATGTGATACTACTTCTGATTTAAAATAATTCTGTAATAGATCTCTACAATACCTTATCTTCAGGTCCCCTACACTCAGCCAGAGGTCACTGAGTATTAAATACTTTTATCCATACAGACGTACCACAATCCAAATATTTGGAAACGTATCTGCAAGCTACAATATGAATTACTTCGCTTGCGATGGTTAAAGGTACAATTTTAACTGGAAGAGTCGTTTTATTACGAACCACCCACCACACAAAAAGCCTTAACGTAACGGGTTAATCGTCACTAGAATGCAGAAAACAGAGTAAGAGTTACAGTCCGCGTGGTCATCACTTAACCGGGCTATCGATCGCCCGCAGCCTCATTCATGCAGTCACACGTCTGACTGCCACGCCGACGGGTTAAGGGGACTTCAGAACTCATCATGATTATACAATTATTATGAATTATACAATTATAAAATATCAAAAACGTTGTCCACATTTTGCTTATGATCACGGTCAAAAATTGCACAATGAATTGATATTAATCGTGAACTCATTTTACTAAAATTTTGCAGTAATCTGTAATAAAAATGAAAGTATTCTATACAGTTTTATTGACGATATTTTACCTAAAATATTCACCGATATGATGCTCTTTTCGGGTCATAAGTGGGTATGCAATAGTATATAAAATTTACGTAATGTGAGCAAAATTGTTTTATGTTTTCTAATTTAAATATCTAACCCAACTTTGGAATTGTACAAGAGTACTGAACTCATTGTGTACTTGTAGGTATATAAAACCCTATTGCACCTCTAAGGCCCTCTAATCAGCTCAGTTAGACGAAATGCAATTCACTTCACGAGTATCGCACTTGTCATTCAACATGCATTCGAAGCTTCAACTGCAAAATGTAAATGCTCCGCCAAGGAGCGTTCACTTGCCTCAGATGCAGCGCCCGCACGTAGATTTCAGCCAAGCGTAAAATGAAGACAAAATGTCCAAAATGTCAACATGTTCCGTTTTCCGTGTTTCCTACAACCAGGAAATATATTTCACACTACAACTGCTTGGTATTTATTTAATGCGCAAGTAAAAATAAAGATATAGTTATACCATCATCCCAGGTCATTTACGGGATAACGAGAGAGCATAAAAATGTATGTAGTATCCTTATATACTTAGTGCATAAATTCACATGATACTTTTCAATTTTTTTTAAAAACGGTGTTAATTTTTCAGTTTTATTTAAGCGACAATATTCATGGCGAGTATTTACAACGGAAATCTACGTAACATTTAGGTAAATGAAAGCAATCATTCAATTGTTGAACACAATAAGAATTCTATTTGTTGAAACAAATAAAGCACACATTTCTAACAGTGCAGCAATTTGTTGAAATAGAAATGTCAATGATTTCCCGAGAGAGCTCGCGCCCCGTGGCGCACTCTCGATTTATTGCACAGATCCAACTTCAATTACCTACCCCTTTTAACTGCACTTGGACACGTTCGAAATTTAAACGAGAATTTTAAACGAAAAATATACGCTTTTTACCTTCCATATTCAAATACGAAATTTCGAACGCCGACCGAGCAATTAGTCGTCACAGACATCTTGAACCGTCAGTTGGCGTGGATTGATTAATAGCCAATTTCAGTTACGCACAAATCCGATAATACATATTATATGCATATTGGTTAAATGTATTGTATTATAAAATAATATAAAAGGATATCAAATGAAACCAATGAAACTGATATGTCTTTGATATGTATTAATTAGTTAAATATCTAAAAACAATTCATACGCGACTCTAACTGCAGACTGCCTATATTATGGTAAAAAAACAATTCAAATGCATAAATACATATAAAATTGGCTATAAAGTACTTTAACAATGATACGCTCAGCTACAGGACGAAATTTTGTATTCTTTACACAAACTTCACCGACCGATTACATTCCGACCAACAATCAGGTTAGTTGATCATTATACCAATAAGCTAGTCAAACATACATTGAATAAGAGAATAAAGCGTGAGCTAGCCGATCACGAGACAATTAAAATACGTCCTGACATCAGCAAAAAACGTAAACTTTTTCATTTCTACTCATGAGACAGATAACATTTCTCTGTAGAACATTTTAATAAGACTGAATACATACTGACATGAACTATGCTAAAGCACAGTTGTTGTAATGGTTAAGTTAAAGTTACTGTGCAATGTTCAGCGATGTAAGTTGTATATTACATAGACTCAGAAATGAAATTGCTTACGTGGGAGTGTAAAGTTGCGTTCGATATATTCTGAAATCGCGATTTAAAACCGCAGCGACGAAAGCGTCGAAAGTTAAAAGTTTTAACATCGGAATCAAAATGGAAAGTAAATTTATTTATATTGTGTGCGCGAGAAACATTGTAGGAAATAACTTCGCCCCGCACGGAAGGTTTAAAAGTAAACAAGATAAATTTTACTTACGTTGCTCGGGAGACAGAGAAGCTATAAATATGAACAATAGCTGCTGTGTTCTCTTTATTTATAGCGTTTCTTAACTAACTAAGAACAATTAAGAGCTTATAATTTTTTTTAACCCCTTTGTCGGGTCTCTGTTGAACATGGGTCTCCTCTCAGAAAGAGTGGCTCCGTCAACTATAGAACAATATGTGAATAAATTAAAATGCAATGTAAGATCTAAAAAAATAACATCACGCCTGTAATACCCGAAGGTGTAGGCAGAGAAGTGCAGTAGTACACTCCCTCATTTCACCAGATAAGTTTATGTCCCATGCAATAGGTGGTGAGACTATTGCCATAGATCAGGTACAGACCAGATTTGGAGTCACTACTAAAGATTCTAAATTAGAAAAATCCAATAGTACCCGCCTCGGGATTTAAATAATACATATAATAAGGAACATTAGATACTTATTTCCATTCATTAAGTAGTATGAATGGAAGAAAGTTATCTGATGTTTCTTATTATATTATATTATATTCACTATTTCATTGATTGCTATTTTGTGAATTACACACCGCAGCCTACCACTTAAGAAAAATATCGATATGATGACAAGTTATGTTAATTATTCCATTCTCAACGGTTTTCCCCAATTTTATTGAACGCTAGGTTCGGTCAAACCATAACATACTATCAATGTGATCTATTGATAAATTACTTATAAGAGTTATGGAAGTTTATCTCGCAAGTCTGTGAGAAATTTTGCGTTCGCTTCACCAAACTGTAGATAAAACTAGTTGGCAACACGCCACGGCCACGGCGCCGCTGCTACAGACACGACTGTTTGGAACAACTGCGTCCGTGTTCCATTAAAAACGTACTCTGAGTCCTCGCACCTTCATACTTAGTCGATAAGGAAAAAATCCTTTAACAGCTACATATATTTTGATACAGTATATGAGTATTTGGGTGTAGAATGTAGAAATAAGTCAGATAAATTAAATGTTAATAAATATATGTAATTTTATTTAGGTACATCTCTGAATTAAAATGTTAAAAATATAGCATCACGCCTGTGATCCTCGATGGAGTGGGCCGGGGATTGTAGTTACTGGGACTTTTGATTTTTTTATTACGTCTCCGAAAACCACATTCTTGTGTCAATAGTTTGATGACTGTAAAAGAAGCACGTCAGATTTGTAATTTAATATATTTGGCACTCAGTGCTCTCTGCTTACCTTGTAAACGACCTGGCATGATGGTATAATAATAAATATGTACGTACTACATCTATACCATCTGTCTGCACAAGGTTCGGGGCCCTTGTATTATCGTTAATTCAGATTCGCAGTCATGTATTACGACACTGTTGCATAACGCATTGACCCAATCATATCTCTGGCTATTAGCAACATCAGAATGTGCTCATACAGCGGATTACAATTTTATGACCCAATTCATGCAAATTTGGTAGGAAATTATCGCTTTATTCATACGTGTTTATGTATGTCGATGTGGGCGTACAATTCACAGGTTGTATCTGGACCATTGCAATCTATGGACAGTAACAAATAATGTTCACTGCCAATTTGTGCTGCCTCGTGTGACTGGACGTTTTATCTGATGCATTGTTTCACCGGAACCTGTGAAAGAGGATCAGCTTTTGTCATGTATATTATAGGTGATGGGTTTGAGAAATATAACAATATTTCATGAGGTTGTCAATAAATCAGTTGTTTTATAAAGGGCATTAGTGTTAAACATTTGCATTCTGTGCTCTCTATCTACGCCATATGTGTCGTGGCGTGGAGATATAATTAAAAGTAATAATTTAATATTTAATTCAATTTGTAGATAATGTTACTCCGTCTGACACCACTATGGTATCGAAGTCGTTGTTTCTCACGTTTCGTACGGAAAATTCATTTACTAAAACTTCTGTTGAAATATTTAAAGTCGGGAACCCAGTTCTGAATGTCTAACTTTGAATGAAAATGGAAATAAAATTTAAAAGAAACCGAGAGAATTATTCCAGGGCTCAAGGCCAGCTCCGGCTTTATTGCTCCTTTAAACTTTCCAAAGACAATACACAGCCTGCTTATTAATTCCCATAGAATTTTTGAGCAAAGTTATATAAGTGCATAGTAATAGGTAGATTTTTTTCATCCATATAACTCATAAAACAAATATAATATTACTGTTATGTAAAGACGAAGGAAAAGAAAAGACATTCAAAGTTCGAATGTATTCTTCAACATATGGTTACAAATTTGTATATGTACCTACAAGATAAAATTTTAAAATAAATAACACGAAACAAATATACACATATTTGTGTACATAATACATATTATGTAAGGGTATATAAAGCGATAAATAAACTTACAGAACATAAAAAGGTAATACATAAATACACAGGAAAAAATTATACGCGAAAAAACATCTCGATCATTTTTTTTCTACGTCCTTTTAACTGTATTTCATTGTTTATCATCCTCATCATCATCAGCCTACTCCCGTCCACTGCTGGACATAGGCCTCACCAATGGCACGGCACTGAGCTCGATCTTCAGCTCTTCGCATCCAACCACCGCCAGACACAGCGTATATCGTTACTCCATTAAATTTTTGCAGAATTTAAAAGAAAGTTCATTAAAATTTATGATATGACAAAAACTTATATAAAAAGTATTAATTCCGTACATCCCTGTTCTCTATTTGCATACTAACATCGTTGTGTATGGAAGTTAACAGTGTATAACGTAATACATTTCGCACTTTACTTTTATGACTCAGTCTACGTACATCGTAGTAAGAATTTCCTTTGTATATAATGTACCTTATAAAAACGACACCTATCACGGAGTAAAATGAGAGAAATAAACGCATTTTTATTTTACGCGCTTTATTGTGCAGACATCATTACAATTCTGTATATTAACATATACGTATACATGACCAGAGAATGACAAACGAATATGTGACTGAGGATGTTTAATACACTCACCCCCTATTATACCATGGTGGTACGTATTACATATGTACATATATAAATGGTAATACGTGTTAGTGTAATAAACTCATCGGCCCACCTCTCCAGGGATATACAGGCTTGATGTTACGTTATGTTATCCAAGAATGATAACAGATAGAAGATACATCGTATTGCGTTAAAAGATTTTTTCTATCTCGGCAACCATAGACTCCATAAAAACCAGAAGATATAAACTAAAATGTTGTACAGCGCACCTATTCTTTGTTCTGTCGCACGTAGTACGACCCAACAGGGATATGCCAATTGGTTTCAGAGAAGACCTTTGTGGCGCTTCTGAAACGAAGACTATAAATAAAGTTCTTCGTCTGTTTTCTCTTTCTAAACCGCTTTGCAGTAAACTTTGGATTTATTTTAACAGTGTAGGATACGATGTGATCACAAATCAAATACATTTTTTTTAAAAACAGTGTGCGTGTATGAAAAGGCAATGAATGCACAAGAAACTCGTCAAATCTTCAAAAATATTTAGTACTCGGCGCTCTTTGCCTATCCCAAAACAGTCATGGCTAGACGACATAAAACTTTTAAACAATGTTATTTAAAATGTCTAACAGACCGCCACCACTTCTAACAAGAGTAATAATTGCTTATTTGTAACAATAACAATATTGATATCCAGTTATTAATATATCCGATGAATATTCCCGTCAATTAACTTTGTAAAACGCATTCGGGGCTTGGCCTGACGACCAAATACATTAATAATATAATTAATCATAAAAATATGTCTCATTGACCACCACCACTATTAACAAGAGTCATAGTTGTTTATTCATAACAATAACAACTTTGGCATTGCGCGATTGTTCTACACCATAAACACTCACGTCACTTAACTTTGTAAAACGCACTCGTACGCTTAATGCACAACACATTATGCGACGGCGAGAAACGACGCTCATCGACACGCCTCAGCCCGCGGCAGTTGACCTACAATTTGCGTCATCTGGCTCTACTGCCGCTAATGTATCTACTTGGCAGTTCGTCAATAAGAGATACTATAAAACGATACTCATACAGAAGCCCATTACAAGCTGTTATGTAATACGATACTCATACAGAACCCCCAATTCAAGTGACTGGGCCTGGTCCTCTATCGGGTGTCGTCTCATCATCAGTATTATTCTATCTTTCAACTCTTGCACACAGTTCTTCTTTTAGTATGAGCAGGCCTAAGGCAAGCAGTCATATCAGGCAAGTGCCAATTGGCAGACTTAACATGCCTTTGCGAACATTATGGTAATATCTAAAAATGTGCAGCGTACGGTTTTTTTTCCTTTACCATCACAGTATCTAACAGGATTTGAACCCAATACTCTCTGAATATATGAGAGCGCACAAAGAACATTAAGCCATACGTGCACAGCTAATATTTTATATGTAGTATGTTTCACACTTTCCTACCACAATGTTTTTTACAATCTTCCTCAACACTTCATTTTTGTGGGAGTGGTTTTATCCATACATATTTTACTTTAAATATATTGTATATTCAATTTTGGTGAAAGGTAAATATTTAACGACAGGCTAATACTATTAAACTATATAAGTGACTTTTCTTTATTAATATTTTAACACGGGGTCCCTTACGGGATAGGCAGTGAGTATCGGGTGCCAAACCACCCTGTCTTCATATTCTTACACTGAGTTTACCGACTCCCCCATCACCCATTATCTGATTTCTTTGGTGAGGAAAGATGAGTCTTGGACCCCTGACGCAACTGCATTCAGCATTCGCATTATTAAACATTTTTTTGTATATTAAAAAGACTCGAGTAGACGGCCCTGCTAACTAGAACTGTCTATTATTGCCTACACCAGTAGATCCCCACAGCATTAAAGCTGAGTTACGTTTGTTATTCATGAACGTAAGTCTAAGTACGTCGTTACGTAAGATTGCCTATAATGCTACAACTTAGCTCTATAAGCCTGGATCCTTATAAATATTCTAATATTGGTAATATATTTGTTCTCATACACCTATTTGATATAGAATTCTTAAATCGTAAATTTACTTAATATTCTATTATAATAAATCACTGTATTGTTGTATTGCAAGTAGTTTTCAAGTTTTCATTTCCATCATTTGGTACGGTAAGGTCTCTGAAGAAATATTTTTTCAATAAGGTTTCGTTTGATATAATCTTACCTGACAATAAGGGAGATGTAACCTAGGATGTGGTCCGATTGCTCTGAAATCGCTTGTTAATTTTATTATTCAATAATTCCCAGCTGAAGGAATTGAGAACATAATAGTTATCATTGTCATTAATTATTATAATTATATTATCATACCAGATCCTTGCCGACCTGACACCTTATCAGGAAAGAAAAAGGATAGTCAGTGCTGTACTTATTCACTTTGATTACCACTTTACGAAAAACTTTGTCTTCTATCTACGATTAACGCAGAAACTCTATTGCCGTGAGAACTCTATTGCTATCAGCTTTAACAAGCCGAGTGACCCCGAAACTCTTTATGCACAGTTAAAAAGTAACTGACCGACTTCTTTAACTGGGACTCCTTTTACTGGAATAAAATTATAAAATGTGTTCGTTGAATACAAAATTCTCGTATATTAACTGCGGTTTTTAATATTACATTTATACGGTTGTCGCAGTAGGTTTTTAAGATATAAGTAAAGTTTTAGTGACCAGTCGTTGCCTAATGAACTTAGAGTAGAATGAAATTAAATAAAAAAATAATAATTTGAATAACAATAGACCGTTTATTATTAACAAAACCGTTTATTCTAATTTCAATTTTGATAATAAGCTATATTTTTATATTTATCTGTTATAGTTATGCATGTTAATTTTGATTTAATTTTCGATATACTACAAATAACATAATCCATATCAGATGCACGAATACCTATTTAAATTAAACAAATATTAATATACTGAACCATTCTAGCAGCTATAAAGTCTTTGTATGTACTATGTACATTTAAAAGCACACATGACATGCCAATCACTTTATGTATATGCGATTCATAAAAAAATTCTGAACTTGATATTTTTTTTATCTTTCATTTAACTAAAACTACATTGGTTCGTAAATCACCAGTAATCCACTAATAAGGTGGCCTTAAAGTTTGCCTCATTAACGCACGGCACAGTGTATTAGAAGCGGCTTATTACGGGCTGAGTTTCACCCGGATGCTCTTTCTCGGCTTGCGAAGCGAAATAAACTAAACTTAGACAATAGAGAACTTTAAGAGAACATTACGGAGAAATATATGCCCACGACTCCCGGAGTGGGATAGTGAATTTTACACTACAGTATAACTGCTCACGTACAATAAATATGCATACTTGTATTCGCAACTTACGGTATACATTGTTATTGATAATCTAGAACGCCTTCTTAACAACTTAATTAATTAATTATTATAGCAGAAGCTGCAAAACTCCGAGGTAATTCTCAACAGGATTACATGTAAGCGATACTGTAGCAAAACAACTTAAACGCTCCATAAAAGTTGTACGGCAACTACTTCAGCAAATGCGAGTTAGCTCTAGCTGGTAACGAGAGCTTTGTCTTAGTAAAGTTTAATGCTTCCTAATGTGTGCAAAAACTTTCTTCAAGTAGTGTAAGTAAATATTGTATTACGATAAACTACATGACGAGAGTGATGAATTTAGAAGCACCTCAGGTCTGTTCGGTGCTCTGTCTAGCGTGGAAGAGACCCGACCAGATAATATAATGAAATGATTTATTACATTTTGTTCTTAGTACATTGTAAAGACAGCAGGATTGCAGTTTATTATTTTTTCTATAGATGTATATGAATTGAAAACATAAAATACTATGACTATTTTTATCTTTTAGAATACATTAATTGATTTAAAAAAAAGACTTTTCTACTTGTACACTGACTTAAGCCCAAGAGTGTACGTCTGGCGGGTCAAAGTGTAAATACACTTTGGACGTTAAATAGAGCGTATATTATTAAATCAAAAACATGTTTTTCTACCCACACCTTTGAGTTTATATTATATCTGTATCTAGAAATATGATTCTAGCAGAGTGTACCCTACTTACAATAAAAATTTTTCTCATTAGCTTCCCCTTACAGCAGAACTAAACTACACTCTTACAAAAAATGTGTATAATATACGAAACTCTGATGCGGCTTAATGAGCCCAAATATATCTTGAGTAAGTGTTACTCAGCCCAATGTTATCCCATTTAGGCAGCCTTATAAATATTTATGAACACGTAATATTCTGTTCAAATATGCAACTTAGCTTATTATATCAGAATATTCGCAAAACAATCAGTATCAATTCGCGTCACGGAGCGCCGTCACATCCTTCAAAGATCTTGATCTTGATAAGTTACGTTTTTAAATGGCCCGTTGGTATAGTCACTGGACTGGATTTTAGATAACCTGACTGTCTAGCTGGAAGTCGTGAGTTCGATTTGCCTCAAATAGTTTTGTGATGAACACAAAATATTAGTCCTGAGGTTGGGTGTAAAACAAAGAAATCACTGTGTATATAAGTGAATATTAATTATTCTACGTAGATAATTCGCCGTCTGGTTACCATAACATACGCTCTGCTGTCACTTTGGGATCCGATGGCCGTCTGTGATGGCTTGAGATACATTTATTAAAGTTAAACTATCCAGTGTCGCCCATTACAGTTATAAGTTAGCACTAAAAACGCCATTCTGCTCGCTCTACGCCGTAGACGCCGTAGCTTGTACGTACGTGCGCTCATTAGTGGGCTTGATACCGCTCATTAGCGCAAGACGAAGCGCGACGCCGCAGCTCGGTTATGCTTTAACGCTTTCTTAAAGCTTAACACGCAATTAGTGGCCATATTTCTAACGCCCCAAGCTACAGAGATTCAGATATTTGGAGCACGAGTATTTGATCTGGATCTGGATGTCAAATTCATGTTTAGCGGCATTTATATAGCAGTTTTATATGTAATTTAATAATTATTTGGTGACTACAATATAGGCTTTATCTAATTAGGTATGCGGGCAGTGTGTAAAGCTATATAAAGTTAATATTTATTTGTTTAACGATCTTTTTAGGCAGTCACACGTATGAACGCATGTAATGCTTCTCAAATTTCTGTACATAAAATAATATAGTGTGACAGCATTAAGTGGCATAAAATTCTAAAAGACATCTGGCAAAGCTCCCCTAAAAATATAAAATGTTTTGTATAAAGTTTTCGAGGGAAATACGACCTCAATACATATTAGCATACTTTCGGAGGCACACGGACTATTGAAACAATGCCGTCCTTATAATTCTGCGTACGTACGCCCGAGCCAAATGTTCGTCCCGATTTTACGTTTTACTTATGGATGTCATTTTACTTCGAGTCGCTCCAGGTTTTTTGTAACTAATACATTTTATCCGTAATAAAATTTCGCCATAATCCTTTATTCTAAATTCTAAACACCTTGAATAATTGTTGAACAATGTTTCTAAAAGTCGACTTTAATATAACAAATACTATAATAGAACAAATAAGATTACAATAACGCCAAGTCCATTATTTGTTACGCTTAAAAGCCGCTACATAAAGATGGTCGTGACAATTTTACAGAAGGCCATCGTCATTCGTTGCAGCAATAACAAAATTTAGCACATATTGTGAGGAGACATTGTTACATTATTCAGTACTAGCCGGGCGTCCAAGTAATTTCATGCGGAGGGCGTACCGACGGCACTCGCCTGCACTCCAGCGTCCTCGCGAACAAAGGAATGAATACACACAGGTGCCTGCTACCTTTTTATATCTTCCTCGAAAACGGCATTTGCAACCTCTCACGCTCCCTCGCAGCGTATAAGACAGACTAAAAGCCTTAAGGCGCTCGACTCAAACATCTCAAGACTAATCTCGTATATTTTAGTACACAGCGCTGCTTCCTTGTTTAAATTTACATCAAAAGTGGAGTTGTAAGTAGAAAAAATAAGAACGTTACGTTTGTTTAAAAATCATACTATATTTGATCGCTCACATTCTTTATACTTTTAAATTAACTAATCTTTAATAATATACATGCGAGAAAGGGAATAAAACGAACATATGTACGTCTACGCTAGTAACTTGGTAAACGACCACACTAATAGTCATTACATTCCGCTAGTCTTTTGTTCTGTCAATCTGAACGGATAATACGTTTTGAAATGCTAATTTGGTACTAGTACAAAAGGCGCGAGTTAATTTTGAAGATCGCGAGAACATATTAAAAACTCTGACACTCCGGGCATAAAGGCTGTATAATTAAAAAGGGTTGAGCGTCGCATTAATCTTGAGGCCAGAGAGAATGGGAGCGTCATTAAACGAAAGCCGACGTTCAGCGATTCGTCGTCCATCACTCCCAATAACGCGCTAGACGCTACCTACATCTACTTCCCGCTCAGTTTTCTACTTTTGTCATTACACCATCGTCTTTTATCTACTGTCAAAGTAGTTGCACTTAAAGATACTTTTTTGCAATCCTATTAATTCATGAAATTAGTATAGAGGTATGAGGATTATATTGTAAGAAAAGTAGAATATTATGTCTCCGACACCGGCGTGCGTGTATGAAGATATTGATGTATGTGGAAGAAGCTCGGTAGGCCGGCAAGGATAGCGATACTGGCCGTGCTCTATGCCTACCCCGTAAGGGACTAAGCGTAAAGATATGAGTGTATATAGTACAGTATTAGTATAAGTATTTAACCATAATATAACACATATATGTACATATATGTACATGACATATTATAGTGTAAAACCAACAAAATATAAGCGCTGTGAATAGAAAACTTTTTGCCCATTTCCAGTCGTACGTTATACCCGAACTATGATAAACGAAATTTATATCGGATTTCCAATTCAAATACACATTAGACTTGGAAATGGGAACGCTATTGGGGACAGGAATCGCGAAGAGCCACTTCTAACTGTGAGTGAATTTAAGCCGTCTCAAGCGTGAATACGTCGAGATTAATAGCAAGGATAACCGACAGCCATATCTACGAGCCTGCGAGGCGTTCCGGGGGCACGGCCTTGTCCCACTGGCGGTCGTCTATATTTAGCCAGCCGCTCTCGCCCCCGCCCGCCCTGTCTCCCGTCAATGGTGCTATTTAAAGCTCGAGTGCTGCTGGAAGCAACCAATATTGATATAGGTACTAGTTTATCCTGGTAGGAAAACGAAGCGTTCGGTGCTTATAGTTTTAACTTAGTGCGTTTCTTACGAATGCATCAAAAAAATTGGAAGTGATATCTTAAGAAATATTTAAGAATTCGAAGTGAAATTTTAGGAAATACTTCTCATAGTGATAATAAATACGATCGAACAACGTTACGGTTGTCAATTTCATTTTCTATTTTATTAAAAATTATTATTTAATGTTTTGTTAATATTAAAACCGAACCATATTATGTGCATTTATGGGCCAGTAGCAGTGAGAATTTAGCGCTTTAGAATTCAGTCTCCCACTTTGGGGTTCCACGGTTCAAATCCTTGTGCGCACCACTTTTTTTACTAAATCACGTGCGTTGATAAAACTGAATGTTACTCGCTGTGACAGTGAAGGAAAACAACAGTTGGAAACCTGCACACATTGAAGTTCATAGTGTTTTCTAAAGCATAGAAAATCTACCAAACCGTACTTGGCCAGCGACGCAGTCCTTAATTCTTTTTGTTCTGAGAAGAAACCTGTACATCATTGGAACAGTTAACAATTCATGATAATAATAAAATCAATAAAAACTAAGAGGTTACAAAAAGAAAGCACCTTAACAATGCTCACCGGTAGAAATAATTTTATGTGTAACAGGCACGCCATGTACAGGTATGCGCACTTAGAAAAAATATTGGCTAGTGCGGTTACGTTAGATTAGGATCGGATCTGATCGTATTATTTCGAATTCAAGTACCCTACAAATTGTTTTTTTTATAGGTTAATTTCGCTCGGCGCCTCCGCGTCTGCCAAAAGAAAAACTGCCTTCAGCAACCGGTCCAAGTTTCTAACATATCCGCTCGTAAACAGAGCTCAAGGAGCAGAGTTGTAGTCTGAATTATCGGCGATGTATCACCGCTTACGGGATATTATTGAAGCATGTGGAGATACGAATATTATTATATCATCACAGCAGGATCTCTTACGGCATCTGCATCCGGAGCTAAAGGTTTATTTGCTTTATCAACAAGCACAACAAATATATTAGATAGACAAGTAATGAAACCACTAAAAAACCTCATACGTATTACAGTTACAATAACCTGCGGCGATTATGAAAGGATGAAAAATTTTAACGCAGCTTTTATGACGTAAAAGCTCATTTTTTGCACATTACGTCCTCCGCTCTAATTGTACGGAGCTTTTAAAGACTAAAATTGAATTAAAATGTGCTACATTGCGAACGCCATTCGCGCCGCACCTTGGCTTCTCAGCACTATGCGAAATAGTGATAATAATTAACTTCTAAACTGCTCTTACGTTCTCGCACAATATTGTGCATCGTTAAATCTTATTTCTAATACACTTTTAAACGTAACATCTTTAGCGTAACACCTTCAACTTTTACTTCAAGGAAATGAATATCTCGGGAAAGGATCTGGATATCTTGGGAAATCTTTACACACGGTGGTGTAAAGAAAACAAAAACCTAAACAGTCTGTGTTATGATAACTATACGGTTGTTAAGCGACATATGTACATATAAATATATACTTAGGTATATAAAAAACTTTTTTACCCAGACGCATGACAAATTGTTATGCTCATCGCAAATATACTTGTCTCGGTTTGGAATCGAACCCCTGCCGCAGCCACGTTCATTAACCACTGAATCAGTACTCTATTATATGCATATATAGTCAGTAGAGGCTACGTAATTTAATACGTGTGAATAATTTTAGTAGCACTCACCTCCATCCGTAACCGATATCGGAGTTAATGTTATTGCAGTCTCAGTATGCAAAGCTTCCTGCTTCAGCGTGTAGAGTTTTAGCATTATTACAAAGCGTTTGGAACTAGACGACGGACTGATATACGGCTTTCGTATTGAATACTCAAGCAGTGTATTGAAACAGTGTCAAATGTAGAGCGTAGATTAAAATTAGACTGTAATAACCTGCAATTGAAAGCACAGCTGGATGCGTAACATGCTTGCCCAGTAAGTGCCTATTTGTATTTTTGAAGAGCTCTAAGTTATAATTCTTATGAATCACAAACACGGGCAGGTGTACATGTAATATACGCAAAAATAACAAAGAATTAAGAAAAAGATGCTATTCATATAAGTCAGACGCTCGCCAGTGCAAGATGCAATCTTAAAAGCACATCCATATCTCACGTGTCCAAGCCCGCCGAGTCGCGGACCACCTGCCCCTCCATCCGTACGAGTACCGTCAACGATTCTGCACATGAAAATATTTATTCTTCCCAGTTATATTTCTGAAACAATAGCCCGTACGAGTCTCAGTTTCTGGCGCGGCCTATTCATGCAAGTAACGAGTGTGGCTCGAGCAAACTCCATTATACTTGTTAAAACTCTTCTCAGTTTGAATATGTATGTAACGTGACGAAAATGCTCTTTCTCATTCTTTCCAGTACAAAGAAAACTTAAAGAAATATCATAATACGAAGAGTTGCTAAGATTTTTTGTAATGTAATTATTATTTAGGATCTTGCTCTCTGCTTGCCCTATAATGAACGCGGCGTGACAATGAATGTAACAAATATAATAAAATATGATTATTATATAAAACTAGAAAAGCGTGTCTTAACCTTAATCACCAAGACCTACTTAGCGCGAGCAAAATATAATAATTAAATTATTTTCTTGACGTTTAGTAAAAAGAAGCTCTGACGCTTTTAGCTAGAGATTTAAAAGCCTCAAATGAATCATATTATGCATTTTAAAAATGTCTCAGAAACAAATAGTATTTTTCCACACAGAAATAAATATTAATTTAATTAAAATTATTACATATACCTACCCGGGACAGAGAACTAAATAACTAATTTATTTTCGGTCTTGTTCTACATTTGAATGTGTGAGTACTGGTCGTTGTGAATGTGTGAGACACCAATAACATAAAGGTTAATTAAATTACGTATCAGTCTAAAGGACGTGTCTATTTTTCAAAAGCAGTTGACGTTTATTGATTTAAGTTTATCGCTGATGTATAAACAAAGCTCTTCCGATATCATATAAACAATAATGTTCTCCTGGCGGGCAGATCAACATGGTCAACAATGCTGTGATTGGACCTGTTTAAGTCTTGGGTTACTTACAGGAATAGATAGAGAACACCGAGTGCTAAATACCTCTACACTTCAGACCCGAAGTACTCAACATTCATCATTCTCTTTATACAGGCGCATCCGCTCGGAAACATTAAATCCCCCTCATCAGCCAGTACGACCATGTTCAAATTATAAAAGTTAGTTGACATCGGCACGTGCATCCACCGACATTCGCACATTTCTACACATAATCTAGGAATACGTAGATTTATAAATGTTTGTGTCAATTAGCTGACCGCAAATTGTTACCGCACAATTGTATATTTAAACAACTCTTCTGAAACGTGTTACGCTGTAACCGCACCAGGGACGGCACACGTCGGCCGCGGTGGAGCAGCGATATACCGCTGCCCCGCATCCTGCATAATATATAGCGGGCATTTGGAACAAAGCAAATTTATATTCCGGTTGCCTGCATTTATTAATTGCTTCACACTTGCACAGTTGCACTCGTAAATATTTATTTGGACTATATAGTTAAAAAAAGTACCATTCGAGCAATCGGACGTTTAAACTTTTATACAGAAACGTGCATTCAATAACGTATATATAGTAATATAATATACTAGTAGACTAGTATTTAACAACTTAAAGACCATTAAACATTAAAATGAATATGTCTAACATAGCATCACCCTCGAATTTCCCTGACGCAGTAGACAAAGGACTTTAACACACTCTCACAATGTTGTAATATGTATGTCCAACCATCGAATGAGCCATACACCTATAGCCAAAACATCAAATTTTTATGAAAGACTGGATTTTAAAAACTTCAAGCCAAATATGGAAAATAAATTACATGACTACCATCGTACGCGTAATAAATCTGCCGTATTTCAAACAGCCGAGGTCTATTATGATGCCCGCGCCCGTGTCTATCTTTGAAAATCTGCCGTTTAACTGCGGTCATAAACAATTTTGTACGTGTCTTTGCCGTTTGGAGTCTACATCGTCGTAAATTTAGCTCTCTTTAACTCACGAACATCAAGTCTATAAAAAGAACACGATATGGAGTGAGAAAGTCATCACCGTAAACGAACAATCCACTTTAAGTGAGCAAAGTTTAACGCTGCATTTAAATTGAGAATTGTGATTCTTATCATTATCAGGTACTATTGTTATTACATGCCACGTTCTTTATAGGGTAGGCAGAGAGCACAGAATTACAAATATTCTTTATATACATATTTACTTCTACAACATTCATTACTGACACGCGCGCCAGTTCGAAACTTTTGTAATGATTTCGTAAATCTTACCGCGATAAAAAAGTATGTATCTAAGCTCTATGTCAGCACACGCATAAACGCACACATAGGTATAGCAACGTAATTATAATAACACGAAAGCCACCGTGACATTAACGTACTCGCATTCTAATTAGTGTACGTTGTAATTAATCAACTTCGTGTTACGTTCAAGCGATCGTAAATAAACGCAGTTAGGGTAGTGTTGGGAGTGGGTATACCCTTCTCGTGTTGCGCGTTTCTCCGTTCGTTGGGTGTGTACTTAAATAAATTCGGCTCTGTATATACGAGTACAGTAGACGGTAGAGAGGTATTGTTAGAAGTACTGCGTGATTGGAATGACGCTTGGTAATGTGTGTATCTGATTAATTTATTGATAAAGCTAACATTAATCTTTTGTGGATTATACCACCCACCCCTTGTATTTCTTCCCTTAGAATGAAGTCTCACCCATAGCAAGCTGATAAACGGGGTAGGTAAACAAAAAATTTAATAATTAACAGTTTATTTAATAACAGAGTATATTCTCTCTCTTTTTTTAAGGAACAATTATAAGCGTCCCAGCGTCGAGTTACAATAATTCGTTCTCCGAATAAATTTCCCGTGAAGGCTTTCCGCCTAAATGAAAAATGAGTCCTTAGAAGGAGTTTCACGTGAAATAATACCTGTCTACCTGTCGGCACGTCCCACTCACCCCGCGATTGTGATTAATAATGGAAAAACGTGTGCAATATTAATGCAGCTGCCTCGATAACTCTAATTGATTATGTGTTAACTATATTGTAACTGATACGCGGTAATAAGATGATTTTTATGTTCAGCCAAGGTTTAATACTTATTATATTAAACAAATTAAACGAACCATAGGTATTAATTATTAATTATTTCTTGTATTTTTTTTTGACAAACAGTATTACACGGACATTGTGCTGTATGCTTCGAACAACACAGTAACGATTAAGCTAATAACAATATAAAGATAAAATCGAAGTTTCTTCAAATTCTAACGATTTTCTATCTTTAATATAACACGTGTGTTGTTAAACGAATGTGTAACCGTAGTTTGTATTGCTACGTAACTGTTGCAGTGTACGAGAGTTACATACTCATGAGTAAATATCGAGTGCCCCGAGTGCTATCAATACTGACAAAGAGAAGAAAAATGATATTGACCTTACATAATACATACGTATTTCGATATTGTATAAATTTTAATGTTACTGATAAATATATTTATATACATACAAACATACATACATAGGTAACTTATGAACAAACATTACCATATTGACATTGGTAACCGTAATGTTTTACTTGATACTCCGAATGTACCTACTGGCGTGCATAATAGAGAATTTGCGGAAGTATCACCCTATTTATTTTGCAATTAATGACAGTTGTACCTCGATAAATATTGTCATATCGTTACGCTTTCTCCCTAATAGGATAAGCAAACAGCACGTTGTGCCAGATCTCTATCACAACAGACCTGACGTGCTTCTTCAATATTCGTAAATTTCTTCATATAAGCATACCGGTTTCGAACCGGTACTCGGACTCTCCCATCAGCCAGTATCTGCTCTATGTCGTCATGGTAAATGAGTCCTAGTCTCCCTCGGCACCTTCGGTTTGTATATCTGTATTACAATTGTTCATAATTCAATGAGTAGATGTTAGTTCCGCTCGGCCCGCAACTTACGCCAATTAATTTTCAAACATAAAACATAAATCACATTTTTAAAATTTTCTGTTGCATAGCACAATAAAGTTCTCAAAATTTCATCGAATATCTATATTTTAATAAAAACATCAAAATGAAAACGATTAATGGGTGGCTAAATGGATTTAGATTTTTTATATTTTCTAAATATCAAATGTACTTCAATACCGTAATTCAATATATAAAAAGTTACTTTTATTTATTCTTTTAAATACGCGTCCTCGCTAGGGCTAAAACCATGAGCTTTATTACTTTAAAAGAGAAAACTAACAATTTGTTTTAGACCCTATTTCCTTTTTAGACCCACAGTGTAAAAAAGTTGAAACACGCAATTCATATTGTTATAGCTTTGCAAACTACGTTCGTAGTCGAGTATTACTGAGCGCAAAAAGAAAAAAGCCAAACGCGTGTTCAAGTTGCGCTGCTCTTTTATGTACAAGTAACGCAATTTAAATGGCACTTACGCTTCTATTCTAGTTAACCCCTTCATTGGCACAGGAGGGTTGGAACTGTATTGGCATTCAGATAAATATAGCGTCTACTGAAACTGAAAAAATTTACATAAATACGTATATTTCCGCTAGTTGAATTTTACGTTTTTTTTAAGAAATTGAATGTAGAAGCGAATCAAGTCCGTAAGAAGACATATTTGCTATGAGATGATGTCCGCCTACTCCGTAAAGGAGCTGGCGTGACGATATAATAACAAGAACCTTTTTATTTATTGAAGTACGCCTTCAATGTAATATCCGAATTTCATATCTCACATGATACATTCCTTTACGCTAAGACTATCAGTCGATATATTCTATTGGATTCTCAGGCGTGTTTTCAATTTTTCGCTATTTCATTTCTATCCAATATATTTTCATAAAAATGATAAAGAAGGTCCTATTATATATATTCTTATAAGAATTATTATTAATTTGTTCTTAACTCCAGTTTAATTACGTGTGCATCTTCAATGGACATTGTTTCCGTAAAATATTAGTAAATACTTTGTAGTACGACATTGTAATTTTTCTACGTTACATCACTTTTAATCATGTTTCTTAAGTTAATAGACATACAGTGCAAGCAATTGATCAATGAACTACGTATGTATATAGCGTCCAAAGGATAGGCAGTTCTACTATTTCTTTACCAGTTATACACAATCATAAAAGAACCTTCGTTCTGAGATGTAGGTGAACAGCAAATAACTTTTGGGACTCGAAAATAACTGAATCACGGGCGTAATGAGGTATGCGAGATATATAGGGATATGAATATGTTAACTATACGCCCAGGGAGACTTCTAATGTCCCGCATAATCAAAGGCTTAAAGACCCCACATATTCACTCGAGTATTTTTTATTGGCGGTAACGACATCGTTGTTATTGAACAAATGGCAGCACTATCGCCTAGGTGGCAGTACTATCGCTTAGTGTTGACACTTTTATAAAAAAAGTTAAATTTATGTTAAAAAAAAAAGATTATAATCGACCCATTTTTCATTCTACTATTGGATTATGGGTATGCCACGCTGGCCAAGTGCCCGTTGGCAGACTTCAAAACACCTTAGAATTTTATTTTAATTAAATTCTAAGGAGTGCAGGTATATGAATACTTATAGTAGATCTAAATTACTCTTCGACGACGAGGTTTTAAATTTGTCTGAAGTCGACTGTTTAAGATGTCTTCTAAAGCACGGAAATAACAACTGAAATTTATAGTCAGTTGTTGACACCCATAGAAATGACGGCCATTTTCGGCGTCTGTTAACTAAACAGGTCGTTAACAACTACATCACAGCGCTTCTTGCGTGGAAATATGATAACCGAAGAAAATAATTGACGTGAGTTGAAAATAAGCAACTTTAAAATTTACCAAAAGTTTTACATTTCATTGTTTCGATAAAAATAAACTTCAAGTTATAAGCCCGCGGGTTATCTTGGCGTCGTTGCTCATTAAAAGCCCCGACAAACATTTCCTCCTGTTGACCTTAGCGTAAAATCAATACTTCGGTAAAGAATTAAAGGAGACTGTATAACAGAGAAAATCTCAACAGATCTGTGGATCGTGCGGAAAAAAAAGGTACAAGTATCCAACAAGTGATTTTTAACCTTTTAAAAGTTTAAGAGTTAAAAAATACTGTATCCTATTGTGGCATTAGAAGGCATCGATGATTAAAATTAAAAATAATAACGGTATAATAAGTAATTATTACATTGATAAACTAAAAAATAAAATGAGTACATATGTAAGTAGTCAAAAAATCTTATTTCGACAATAACTAACTTTAATAACAACGAATTATAATTCTGAATGGATAGCAAAATGGACTATACGCGAATCAAAAACTTTTTATTGTAGTTTTTGTCTTTGAAAGACAAAGGAATACAGTAAAAAAAAGACATATTGTTGTAGCAAATTAAACGCTCTACAAAAACCGTCATCATCATCACATCAGCCTTTACCGTTCCACTGCTGGAGAAGGCTCAACAAAAACTTATCTAATAGATTTTTATAAATTCACATATAGTACATATGTATATTTCTCTAACCTAATGTTATCATTTAACGTAAGTACACAGCCAGGTAAAGTTACACGATTATTAAAGAGCATTAGCAATTTACTAGCAATACATCATCCACGCCGTGACTGCTGAAGCGATAAAAGTATTAGAGTCCCCGAAGAGTTATTACAGTCACGGAGCAAATTAATGGTCATAACATCTTCCTGCCAGTCCGTAAACACCGAGCTAAAACTGAAACCCCGTACCTCGTTCGCCATGACATGGAATATCTTAAAATCCCCGCTGTTCTAGGGCACAGATTTATGTGAACGCATATGTAGGTTAAATAATTCATAAATCATGTTGAATTCCTACAACGCAAAAGATGAGTTGAAAATATAACCCACACATATTTCAGGCCAAACGACAAAATAAATGGTTCGAATGTTTTGAAGAAAACACACGCCAACCCGAGGTTTTGGTTTTACGCATACATAATTACATATGTACATACATATATCGCGTCCACTTTGCATAACCAATTTTATGTGAACAATAAATGTGTCGTTTTTTCGTATAAAACAACGCGAAGGCACATTTATACATATATGTACATGTTCAGTTATCCCGAGCTTTGCTTAAATTTCTTGTCACGATCTCGTAATTAGAAAGGATAAATTCGGGATCAGGAGTGTGCAGCCCGATGAGAACGAAAACTAATGCTATTAAAGCCATTAATTTTGGAACGGGATATTTAACCCGTTTAACTGTTCGTTGATGATCTTTTAATACCTATAATATAAAGACATATTTATAGGTACGAAGGTACGTATATTTAAATGAAACTCGACCTTTTTATACGCTTTATATTAGCTTCGGTCGTATGTATGTATGTATGTAACGGAATCTTTGAGCTCAATTTTCACCGG
>DWME01000271.1:0-37911 GCA_018244795.1 Parelbella ahira ahira | reverse complement strand
CATTATCAGCCTACTCCCGTCCACTGCTGGACATAGGCCTCTCCAATGGCACGCCACTGAGCTCGATCTTCAGCTCTATCTGCATTTATATATGAAGCAAAAACTTTGTACCCTTTTTTAAGAAAATTGCGCAGACCGAGAAGTAAGAAATTTGGCACACTCATAGTTTATATAGAGAAGGAGAGCAGAATGCTAAAATATATGTGTAATATGTATTACAAATACCTTATTTTTTTATTTATTAAATTGAATTAAATAAACCATTTATTATTTACGTTGCCATTGTCAATGAGACGGTTGTTGTCAATAAGTAGCGCAGAGGAAAGATTTATGTATATAAGCGTAGTCTTCGACGTTAGAAACTAGACAACGCTCTAACTGATTTTTTTATGATTTACGATCGAATTTCGATCGCTACTGTGCCACTAGTGTACGGAAATTGAGCAAAACGATAAAAGCAACGGCACTCTTCTAAGTGCACTCGGAGCTAAACCTTTGATTAGAGCAACAATGCGAATAAATGCATCCACTGAAATGTCAAAGCACACTGAGCTTGCGAAAAGTTTTGAAGATACACGGGAAGCAATACAATGACTAGATAGTTCCGTTCCACTCAGTGTATTAAGATTAATACAACTATTCCCGTCAAAGCCGAACGTGCTGTATTAATACAATAAATCTCCGCGTTACAATGGAGTTCCGGCCAAATAAAACGTCGACGAATCGCCGGCGTGCCTTCGAAGTTTCACGATTTATGACGTTCGGGCGACGACAGATATCGTCGATAGAGATGATTAACCTACGCGATAGTTCTTGAACGGTATAATTCTTGAGCGCAGTTTTGTCACGTAGGTTGTAGGTAGGATGTTGGTAATGTTATTTTTCGCAAATGTTACAAGTCTTAGGTTCACTAAAATACATAGTTACACTTTAGTTTTATCTCCTAGAGCTTTTAAGTAAAATCAAGGTAATAAGCTATCTTATATTTAAGTCCTTCAGACTGAGAATTAAGCGGGCTTTAAGCTTGGTAATATTGTTAAATTTCCAGGATAATACGTGTTTAAATAATTCAAAAATTACCTCCAAAGTTGACATCTTGAGAAAGAAATCCATCTGTCACATAATAATCACTTGACGTATGCTTAGCATGTACATAAATCGATTATCGGAAGTATGTAAAACATCAAAAGAACCTTTCGTAAAATAAAGATTCAGAAAACAATTGAAAATAGAGGTTAGCTTCAAAAATTTTAAAGGACTGAAAGTGAAGGAAGTTACCTTCCACACAACTCTACGCCATCTCTATAATCGTAGGATACAACCGAGCATAATTACGTGACTATGTCACGCGAAATGAGGCACCCTTCTAACAATTTCGTCATACATCGCTCGTTCCGCACCGCATAGTACACGAAAGTGTTTGCCAAAAGGGCAGTGTACGTTTAAATTGCTCCCGTAGGCAAATGATAGATGCAATGTTTGTTACATAGAAGAGGACGTGTCCCATATGTCAGTTCTAAGGGACTGTTTGTTGAGGGTGGGTAATAGTTGCTCGAGGTGGTTGATCCCTCGCCCCCGTAAATTGAAATTCTCTGCCCTTTCTCACAGTTCGCTTATATTGAGGGACTTGTTACACAACCACTAAGTTAAGATCAGCGAGTCACATCAGAAATAACTCTACGTTAAAGCTCGTTCCGTCTCTTTCACTCAGCATCAGGACTTTGAATGAGAAATCTTCATCAGTAATATAGGATTGAAATGCTTACTAGAAAAACAGCTTTATTCAGTTTTATGACCGCTTATTTACCAGGTACCTATGTTTATGAAGATTTTTTTTTAATTACCATCTTATTAAAAAACGTTTAAGGTTTAAAATTTTGCATCTATCTACACCACAGCTACCAACTACCTGTGGTATTAGATCTCCTTCGTTTGATCTCCTGTTGTTCAACAATATGCTTATTTCTAAAGGTCCCTTTCTCGCGGTTTAGGCAGGCCACTGAAAGTTCAACTAATGACATTCTGACATTTTGTTCTTGTTCCTGTTAATCCTACACAATGTTCTATATTAATTTCCTGTTGATGTGGATCGGCGTCTTGTGGGTTGGTTTAAATAATGTATTAATGGTAAAATCGCATCATTACTTAGGGGCTGTAATGGATAAGGAAACTTGTGTATTGTAGTCATTGAAATCAAAGTGATGTAACTAATGTAGTTTGGCCGCTGGACTGGCCACATCTGGCACAGAACCGATAACCGTTGGAGTAGACGTGTTCTGGGGTGGAGAGCGCGTCTTGGTAAAAGTAGCGTAGAACGCCCTCCAGCTATATGGAGTAACGATATACGCAGTGGCTGGCAGCGGTTGGATTCGTAGAGCTGAAGATCGAGCTCAGTGGCGTGCTATTGTAGAGGCCTATGTCCAGCAGTGGACAGGAGGAAGCAGATAATGATGATGATGAATGTCGTTTGAAAATAAAAACGCCTAGCAGTGGTTTTACTTTGTTTTTCTACGAATAATTATTAGCTACGTACGGGAATGCAATGCTGTTTCATGCTCCTGTCGGAGTTCGAACTGAGTTTCGTTTGAAGCCGTGAAATGTACGACGTGAAAATTCGCTAATAGAGGCGCGGACGATATTTCACGGTATTCCGAATGCATTTACTTGTCACCTGGCTTTTAGCTGACCAGCACTCGAAATATACCCTCCAGTCTATTTCCGTTTCCTTTTAGTGTGGTAAGTGGCGCCCTCTAATCTGACGTATGCCGAACACACGACAGGCGTCGCGTCGTTAATAATAACTGAAAGCTAAGTGCGAAAATTAGAAAATCAGTGAAGTTGTGGTACCTAGCAGTGGTTTCGTTTGAGTGTTACATTTGTAGTGAAATATTTGCACTATTTGAGGGTACTTCGAATATTTTATGGATAGTGAACGATTGTACTAGTCATATAAAACAGTTTGATGACGATCGTTCTAAAACTTAAAAAAATACCAGATTAGTAAATCATGCAAACACAAATTAAGGATTAAAAAACCGTAACATCACGCCCGTAATCCCCGATGAGGTAGACAGAGGAGTGTATTACACTCCTACGTTTCACCGCTACGTTTACGTCCCATGGAATAGGTGATAAGCCTATTGCCATACACTGGGCACGGATCCAGACTCCGTGTCACTACTAGAAATTCTAAATTAGATAAAACCAATAGTTCCCGACCAAGGATTTAAACCCAGAATCTCTCGGTCGGCAGTTGCGCTTGCAACCACTCGACCAACGAGGCAGTCTAAATATAGATATAATACAATATATTTTTTGTATTTTCGTTATTTACGTTATACTTAGTTTCATACACTTAATATTTTGTTATGGCAAAAATACAGTTTGTTTATTATTTTCGTTAATATAACACACGGTAATATAACAATTTAAAGCTGTTTTTGATATAACACATATTTATTTCTCTTTCATGATTACTTTCTTAAGTGTTCTATGGTCAACAATAATAATGTACGTATAGAATATTGTAATGATAATTAATTCTGCGGAATTTCAACCTTAAAGACTCTACACGGCGATCATATACTCGTTACTTCGTTAATTGAAACTTGTGTGTGTCTAATATCCGATTACGGGCAATTCACGCCTAAATCATACAAGGAAGTTGTCCCGGGCGAACCCTTTTCGTTGTGGAGAAATAGACGATCTATGTACCTACAAACATAGATATATATGTATAGTTAATTATTTACTGTGTGACTGTGTTGTTGCTTAAGGAAATCTGGTTTCATTAATGTCTGTTGACCATTTCACTTTGTATTATTCAATTAATTTATGAGTTAGATTTCTTCATTCAGAGGTGCCGTCTATACGTGGCTAAATGGAATCTGTGATTGATTGTATGTATAGAGTGTTACATTTAGCTTTTTAGGCTTTAAAAAAGGGCCGTAATAAGATGGGGCGGTCATGTAAATAGCCAGAATTTAATGTAGTTTGGTAGATGATATAAAAGAATTTGTACTCGTAAGTATAACAATGTTTGCAAAGAACATACATTGTGAAAGTCAGCGAAATTTTAGACCAAAAGCAAAACGCTCGATGTTATTGCCAAAGTAACACCTGCTCGGATCATAAATTGCCCACAGGGAGCAAACTCAGCAAATTTTCTCTATGATACTTTAAATCACACGTGTGTTTTAAGATTCCGTTGTTCGGAATGAAATGAAAGAAAATTCTCTAACTTTCAGACTGACATTTTGTTTCCTATCCTTCTTACTATAGATAAAGAATTTCACAGAACCGAATTCAACAACACTGGGTGTCATTTCTTATAATTGCAATCTGTAACTATTATAACATACATTAATTATAATTATTAACAAAAATCCAAAGCCCAATATCTCACATTTATATCACAATTTATTTTATTAACATTTATGTTATTAATTAAATTCCAAAATTATTTAAATTTGTCATCGGATTGAGTGTGTTACGTTTATTAGTTTTGTATCGTTGCTTAACGCCCTCCAGCCAGGTGGAGTGACGATTTTCCGTCATACACAAAGTGGCTGCCAGTTGGTTGCGAAGAGCTGAAGATCGAGCTCAGTGGCATGCCATTGGAGAGGCAAAGGTCCAGTAGGCTGATGATGATGATGATGATGATGGTCATGATGTATCGTTATTTGATGGTACAAAAGAGGATGAAGAAAGAAAAACTCATTAAGCAGATAAACAGTGTCCCAGTATCAAATTTTAATAAGGATAGATTTTAATATATGAACGCAATGAATTAAGAAAACGAGAGAGAGAAGGATATAAATTAAAAACATGAGTCCATAAACAAAACTACAAAACATGCTGATTCGTATAAATAATCTCTTTTGATGTGATATTGCGAATATATCATTTACATAATATATACATTTATCGCAATTTAAAACATCATGGGTGTATTTCCCGGAAGGTATAGGCAGAGGAGTGCAGTAGTTATAACTTTCACCTGTTATGATATATGAACGTCCGATCAAATAGGACGCGAGCCTAATTACATACACCGGACACTAATTCGAACGACAAGCTGCTAGTAGGGATATCAAGTTATTAAGACCTATTAATAACCCACCCCATCCAATCCAGGAAATCTCCCACAGTAACCGTACTTACAACAGCTAGACAAACGAGGCAGTCAATCATCTTCATATTGGTTCATTTTAGGTATAAATCCTTCAATTTCAATTTTACGTTAACTTATATACAGGAATGAGGAGGGACTGGGAATAATCGTTCCCTTTTCTCCCCGAGCGTAAACTGTGATTGTTAATCAAGGCCTTCATCCGATCTTGATTTAAAAGACCCATTTAATCCTTCTTAATAAATATTCGAAATTGTACGAAATGTTTTGCGTAGGCAACAGAAAAGTACAAAGATATCACTTTCTCGTTCTCTTCCGCTTTACTCGTTGCTTTTACAAGCGGTAAGGAAGTTATTTTTTTGTATTTTACAACAACTTAATGTTAAAATTTAAGTGTATCTGCAATGTATTCCATTATATACATTCATTTCTTATAGTAAGTAGTACAAAGCATACGTGAGTTGGTTATGTCAGTCGTCATCCGCGAAGTGGTAGGCAAAGAAGTGTAGTACACTCTCACGTTACACCAGTTACGTTTACGTCCCATGGATTAGGTGGTGCTTATTGCCATACACCGGACACAGAACCAGACTCAAAGTCACTAGTTACTAGAAATTCTATATTAGAAAAATCCAGTAGTACCCGATCTGGGGTTTGGATTCAAGACCTCAAGATTGGCAATCGAGCTGCAACCAAGCGACCAAAGAGGTAGTCAAAATTAAACATAATATGTATTTAAGATTGATATATTTGTAAATTATTTACCCCTTAATTAACTCTTTTTAGGTAAGTCATGTCTATCGAAATGTATTCATTCTTTCGTCTATACACAATTAAAGCCATAATTAGTTTTACTCGACTTAAGCTACTGAACAGAGGTATAAGGCCTTTATTGTTTGCTCAATCAAAGTAATTATTCAGTAAATGATCCGACGAATGGCCTTTTCAAAAATTTTATTACAAAGCGTAAATGAGTTTCGTTTTCTTTTATATCTTAATAATGTAATTTAAATGTTTGAGAACTCAATATCGCTTTCAATTTCTAAACGCTCATTTAACGCAATTATATTTAGTTCAGATAAGGATTAGTAACAGAGTTGTTAGGAATTAAGACATAGTCTGTTCTTTTTTATGGAAAGGAATTAGTCTGTTCATTTCTATGGAAAGGACACGTAAGAAAAATAAGAAACATATAAAGTAGTCCTCTTTTGAGGCTCTGAAATCCGTATGTACATATGTACAAAGTTCTACCAGTCCAGATTTTAAATTTGATTGTTATTTATTCGAAAAATAATAAGCTACTCGTATAGGGCTGAAAGGGTAGAGCTATCTAACACTCGGTGCTCCCTGTCTATCCCGTAAGGGATCTGCTGTGACGGTATAATAACAATAACAGTTATGTAGCTACAGAGGTCAATACTTTAATCGATCTAGTAGAAGTCTTAGTTCTAAGAAGTCATAGTTTTAAGTAGTTTTAGTAGAGATACTTTTTTGTATTTTTGTTATTTTGTACAGATGTTAAAACAAAGAACTTCAATAAATAAATACTTCGATTATGCTAAACGTAACTCCCGAAGAGGTAGGCAGAGGAGTGTAGTACTCTCCCATAGTGTCACCAGTTACGTTTACGTCCCATGGAATAGGTGGTGAGCCTATTGCCATACACCGGGCACAGGTCCAGAGTCCAAGAAGTTTCCGTCAGAATTTCTAGTAGTGATATTAGAAATTCTAAATTAGAAAAATCCAATAGTACCCGGCCTAGGATTTGAACCCAAATCCTCAAATCAGCGGTCAAGGTTGCAACCACTCCACTAACGATTCAGTGTTATTATCCTAAAACGTTGCAAGAACAGAATAAAACTAATTAAAACCAATGTTGTTATTAAAGACCTGTCCGCTACTCTGTTTACAAGGAATCCGGCTGATGGAGATCAAATTAACCGTGAGTCCGTTAAAAGGGTAATCTGCTTTAGGAGAGCCGGATATTTTAAGCATTAATGGTTGCTCAAGATAACACTCGTACAAGCGAAGTCATGCAAAGGCTGAATATTCGATATTGATATATAATATACTATTTATTAACGGGTTGCTATATGAAGATTTCGTATTTTCTTTTATTCTCAACGTGAGCAAACAGGTGGACGGGCCACCTGATGGTAAGTGGTCACCGTCGCCGAATGACATGCGCACCACCAGAGCCGTTGCTAATGCTTGCCGGGTTTAAAGCAGAGCTCTTTCCACGCTTCTCTTGAAGAAGCCCATATAGTATCATTCTCAATGAATAACTTGTTCGATTTGTATGTTAGCTCGGTCGTTGACTGACTACCGGGGTTCAATTTCCATTCCATTCAGTTTGTGTGGTATCTGTTCCTTTGATTTAAGTGTACGATTATCTATATAAGTAAGTGCGTTTCGATATTCGCATGTTATGTTGAAAATCCCGAAAAACGTACGTGAGTTAAGCCAAAGGTAAATACATATGTAATCATGTGTATAAATACTCACGAAATATTTAATAGTTCTTGTCATAATATACCTACAATTCGTCCAACAGTTATTAAATCTCTCGGCTATTTAGAACAAGACAGTTATTCCAGAATCCTCAAAGTCGCATCACGTCCGCGGACTCCGTCGAAAAAGTCGCTTTGAAAGTGTCTCAAAGTATTCTTTTCCATTTAAAGTGTCTATTCTGATGAGGCCGTCAAAGAGCTAAGTGAGAACCCATTCTGGATCTCGTGAAAGGGTATGCTAACGCAATGCGCGTTATGCCTTTCAAATGAATAACAATATAACTTTTTGTTTGGGTGTAAAAAATAAAAATATCATATAACGATCTGGATGATGATGATGGATGAAAGTACTGAGGGAGATCAAGTCTTAACGATCTTGGTAAAATAGATCGAATAGCGTCTATTTGGAGTGAGATAGAAGTTTTCGAAACTTGTGTCCACGAAGAGAGCCCATGATTAATGCACAAGAAGCATGTCAGGTCTCTAAGGATATACATATTTGGTATGCGGCTGCTGCTTACCCCGTGAGGGACATTGCGTGATGATTAAAATGATAAAAATTATGTATCGAACTGCCTAGTAGGTAATCGTCGTCCCGACGGAAATATTGTTACTTCATAGAACGATACAGAATGTAGAATCTCAAATGCGAAGTTCCTAATATTAGTCACAGTTATGTTGGCGCCCCTGAGGACTGAACTAGAACGCGTCATATCTTTGTGCGCTACTGTACCGCACTATAAATTCTAACGGTAACCGCATATACGAGTATACGTACAGTCCGAACAAAAGGTACTGCATTGAAAACATTAACTCGAATATAATACGAAATTTGATTAATGCTTTATAGTTTTAGGACTGATAGCCTAGTAATTTTTATTGTAGCCCCTTTCATTCTCTGAGGACTCCGCTGTGCATTAGTGGGACGAAAATCACGTTGCCATTATCATGGTTTATATAATAATAGCCCAGTCAGTTGTTAGACGTTTAATTACCGAAATCACGTGAACGAAACTTCCGCATTGCACCCGCTGGAAACGTGAAATAATTATCCCCAATCCGCCTTATTTACCCCTGTTAATAGCAGCACATACGTGTACAACGGTGATAGCAAATTAATATTTCTCTATATTAATAATATATTTCAGCTTTTATATCATTCACTGCTAATTACAGGACCGCCGCTCTGGCCTCTCTGAGGCACGGAGCTCGCGTTGTTTAGACAAAAACACAGAATAATCACAGCTCCCATGAGTTTATTATTAATTTCGCCCAGTTATGTAATCTAGCTGAAATTGTAGCAGTTTGCGCAGTATTCAGCGTAATGTCGGCAGTAGTACCTACATTTGACACAGGATTAATTTCGTAATATAGCCGGTTGGACAATCCGCCTAATTGTGCGAGCGCAACTGAAACAACGTTAATATTTTATGAAGAGAGCGATGGATGTAGAAAAGCACGTTAGGTCACGGACAGAGATTTGTGTCACCCGGTGTTCTCTGCCGCCGCCGCAAGGGATGTGGCGTGATAATCATTCCTATAATCAGTGTACTGTTAAACACAGGTCTCCAGTCAGAATAAGAAGGAATAATGGTACATATATTCATAATTACATGTACATGAAATTTTATAGAAAGGAACATGCTGTCCATCTATATGGGCTCAAGACAAAAGTCACCTTATAAGTTTAGTTTTCTTTGGAACTATTGGAACAAGGCAAATTGTGATCTGGTGCTTTATATTTAAGGTATATTTTTAAATGTAGGTACATATGCTTGTTGCCTGTTGAATAGAAACTTCGATGTGTCATCGAATGTTTTAACAATACTCAACATCAGTATATACACGTATAAAAGCGACTTTTTATTTATATTGACATTTACTACCACTTCATTGGAATGTCAGCATAAAAACGAAATTTAAACGACGCATTTTCACATCCCCCGGCTGTCACATCATGGTATTGGAACGTACGTATGTGGGGCGTTAAAAATTTACGAACGCTCTTAATACATATTCGAAAGTAGTGCGTGTTCGCCCGGGATGTTATTAAATTGTCTCATTTCTTGTTTCAGGTAAGTTTTATTACTGCTTTATGGTCGTTATTGGAGGTAAGGGGAGCAGCTGCCTGTAATGGTTTCGGGAGCGCCGTAAATAAGTACGAGAACGTGGACACCCAGACATGTTTTCATAAGTGAATATTCTCTTTGTTAACAATATTTCTAGAAATTTCTTTTTGGAATAAGGTGTAAGATAGGCGCCTATGACCATCCGCTAAATAATTTGTTGGTGGTGTTATATGTACCTACATAATATATGTCTCAAAGCACAATATTGTTATCCTATTTGCAAAACGTTTTCGAAAAGTTAATTCGATTTTAAAAATATGAAATTAATAGTGCAACTTACAATGGAACTTTATCTATGAAAATATCAAGATTTAAAATATGTGATCATGTAATTTCTATTTTCTGTCGTTTTAATTTGAAGACTAGAATAAAGTTTTAGCCTAATTAACTGAACATTAATTTTGCTTAAGTAAAATTTTGACGATATTGTTCAAAGTGGCATATCTTTTTTAATTAAGAATATTTAGTTAAGCTTGTCACAATATATTAGTAAAAACCACACTCAAATCGCTTAAGCCGTTACTATCAGCCAAAAAGATAAACAGATACACAAACAAACAGACAAAAATTCTAAAAGCTAGTTTTTTAAATAATATCTTCTATATATTATGTACATACACTGATCAAACGAAGAAGAACGAAAGAAATAAGATATAGATATATATATGATTAATTAAACATTAAATAAATGAACATCAGATCTATGATCTACATTCCTTTGCATTCACAACCTCAGCTAACAGAACCAGTAAAACAGTTGCTTTGTTAATTGTACTCTGTCTGTGCGCGCAGCGTTCCTCAATTATTCATTTGAAACGATTAAGAGTTTCTCAAATACAAATAATTAAATTCAACATCGAAATTATATTGCACGCAATGCAGCAGACTCCATCTAGCGGGAAGTTAAGTAACTAACTTGGCAAGTCTACCCACAATCGCAATCAATGCCGATTTGAGAAACTGTTCCGTTCAAAGTTCGATGTTATAGTTAGCAGTTTACAACTAACAGTTAAGGCTTGGATATGATTTTGGATTTTCAGCTCTGTATATAGTGTATTAAGGACCGTTATTGTACTAAATTTGGTTCAGACTCTCTTTGCGTTAGTGCTCTAGTTCGCGTGGAACCGTTATATTTCTCAAAATCCTTTCATAAACGTTATTCTTTCCAGCGTTATTTCAGTTATATTTACCGGTTCTAAGACTCAGGGCGTTTATTGTTTTCCATTTAACTCCCGTTCCTGAGTAGCTATTTTAACAATACTCTCTTATCATGAAAAAATATCTTTATGGCATCTGTGTACAACAAAACCCATATGCGTATAAGTTATTTTACATAAAAAATGGGCACAATACGTAAAAATAGAATTCGAAAACAATATTAAATGACCTGTCAATTGATTCTATCAATTCGATATCGCGATAATAAACAAATGCTTAAGCGCTTTTAAACATGGAATGATATAGAGCATAAGAGCTATGTCACTTTCAATACATTTTACTCGTATCTACTCTCGAAAACATTGAGTGCAACTCGATCACGATTTAAAATATCGCAATATATGTACAATTATACCAGCGAAAGTATAAACAAGATCGTGAAGCAGTAATTTGTAAAAAAAACCTCGTGTGTTACATTTTCCCTGCTGGCGAGAGCACTCTCGCAAAAACCTCATCGAACTTAATTTTTTTTTCAGGTAAAAAAATTATAAAGCGCCAACGTTGGTATTACTTGACGTTTTGATGGATTAATATAAAGAGCACATGTCAAGTTCGGAGCATTAAAAATTGTAGGTAACCCCGGGAAAAATATGAAAATGTATTCTGTATAGGTTGCCTAAAACAATACTTGGGTAACAAAAAAACGTACCATCACCCCAGTAATCTCTGAAGGGGTAGGCATCGTGTAGTATATTCCCGTGTTTCAGAAATTACGTTTGTATCCCACAATGGAATATGTGGTGAGTCTATTCCCATACATCGGGCACAGATCCAGACTCCGAGTTACTACTAGAAAATGTAAATTAGAAAAATCCGATAGTGCCCGAGTAGGGATTTTAACCTAAGACCTCCCGGTTGGCAGTCGCGTTTGCAACTACTCCAACCAACGAGGACCAACGAGGTAGTCGATAACGAAATTAATAAACAGGAAGCTAATAAAATTGCACGAACAAAACAAGGTTTTTCTAAACTATTCGTCTATACAAAGACATCTGAAGCTCTTAAAATAGCCAAAGAACACGCTATAAAATTAGAACCATAATACTGTAACAATTTCCAAGTTAAATTAGCTTTCGTAATAGCTTCATGGCGAAACGAAAAGAGTGAACTTATATTTGAAGTAGCTTAAAATGGATGGACCTTTATCAAAGACTTCATTCGCTGCGAGCAACTTGGGAACAATGTAGCTTCATGAAATTACGAGGAAAATTTGAGTGCTATGTAATCATATCCCGAAACAATGGTGCAAGACTATTAGATAATATAATCGTATGTGTAAAAGTGAAATAGAAATAAAAAAAAACGTAACATCACGTCTGTTATCCCCGAAGAGATAGGCATAAGAGTGTGATACACTCCTACGTTACACTAGTTACGTTTAGGTCCCACAATGGAATAGGTGGTGAGCCTATTGTCATATCCTGGGCACAATCCTGGGCACACTCCTCTGCCTACCTCTTCAGAGAGTAATCTTGTAAAGGCGTGATGTTACTTTTTTTAAATTATCAAATAATTTGGAATAGACTAGTTGCAATTTCAGCAAACTACATGTTATTATTAAGCTGAATAGCAGACAAATTAGGCATGATATGGTCAAAATCATCTACTAGAATTCCAAGCCCATTAATGCATAATTAACGTACTGACATTAATATGATCCCTTAAATTTAATTGAAGTTCGATATACACTTAAATTTGTAATAAATTGAACTAAAGGGGTGTTCACATTAAACACAATTTACTGATACCAAATTCAGTTACTTTTAAATATTTCAATTACATATATTGAAAGATTATGGGTTTTAGTTCAGCAGTAGTACCGATCACTGACTAGGAACCGTCCAGTTAAAATTGAGCCACCCCCAATCTTTTGATCTTGAACATTTCGCTCGGTCGAATGGGGTTTGCTATGTTAGATGAAAGTTCTTATTATTGGTCGTCCAAAAAGAGGTGGAATAAATAGGTCAAATGTATTTTCCGTTATAACTCATCGTAGTATTTCGGCGCTGAATCGCTTCAGTGAGCCGAGGGCTGAGTTTTATCGCTGAGCCCAATAATCTAATGTGGATTTATATTTTAGTTTTCTGGAGCGGAGACGATTTCTGTGAGCGATACTTATTTTTCTCTTTCCTCCTACGACTTACGTAATAAGTACCATTACCAGGCTTTACGTTGCCTCTGTTAAAGTGCTTGAGGCACTGGCGCGGTTATAAATTCCGATTTAAGCGTATCGAGCGTGGTCAGCTTTCGCATTAGTGACCACTTGTCACCTAGATAAAGATTTTGGGATTCTGGTTCTGGATGTGACACGGTTATTAAATATGAATATTGGATTTACTTTGTCCTTGATTTATTTACGTCGTTATTTAAGGTTTATCTCGTCGCGTAAACATATTTCCGATGCCTGTGATCCTTGTACCTACCTGTCTACTATTTCAAGGATTACAGGCGTGATGTTAGATGTTTGTTACCTATAAGAGTGGTAATAAAATTATTTAAATCTAACTGGTAGTAACGAGAATTAATAGAGATGCTAATTTCCTTTATGCAATTGTAAACGTTTCTATCGAATTATTATGGACTGTCCAGATAAAGAGAGGATATTTTTATTAATGTTACTGTACATATAAATCGGTTATGAACTTAACTCAAATTGAGATTCCGTCAGTTCTATGTATACGAAATAATTAAAAAGCGTTCCCCCTGTATCACGTTTACATCGCGGCAGTGTGTTTCCTCTGGCTCACTTTCTTCTGAAATGTTATTTATGTACGTCGTAACATTTTGGCTGCAAGCTTGATGGAAAATCAAATGAAGATTTACTGGTAGCCTTTCGGAGCGCCATTGTGTATTTTGATATTACTACATGTATGTATTTTACGCCGTTATTGGTTCTACATACTTATATTTAACGTTATATTTTTGAATCATAAGCATCTTTCAATTGTAATTTAAATGCATAATGGCAACTAATTGTGCTTCGTCACATAACATAACAAATAACTAAATCCTACTCCGAACCAACTGCGTACGTTTCTTAAAACCATATCTAAATCAAATTTATAATTTACAAGACGATTAATCGGATAAAAAACAACGAAACATGTGAAAATTAATGTTTTCACAGAATGGAAATAAACCTTTAAATACAAAGAGTGTCCCACTAGAGACATATTAGATGACTCATATTAGGTATACTATTTTAAGATGTACCTAGTTATTATTTATATATAACATTTACTCAATAGCAAGCTATTCTCCCCCATTGCTGCGTATAACTTTCCCCCACAGTCATTAAATAAGCGAAGCAACCCATTTAGATTCCCCAAGAAGTATTTTCACGTTGCATAATATTAGCTAATTGTCAAGCTGCCTACGGCTGTATTTCAGCATTCGTCCACCATTCGATTTTACTGCACTCAGATTAGATAAATAACAATCACCTACAGAATCCCGACCAGGTAAACACACATAAAACCTGGTTTAGACTAAAGATTTTGTTTAAGCGACAAATAAACTCCTATCAGCCATTCCTCCGAATTGGCTACAATTTACTGTTATCATCTTAGCGCTGGGAATCCACTTGTTTATACGATTTGTTGGGAGATTAATATCGTGCCCTTAGCGGCAATTGCGTGTGTTAGTCACTGTATACATTAGTCAGTGTGACACTGGTATTTACAATCCAAGTGGAACATATTTTGTTCTGTATAATTTATGAATTTTCAATCTTTTGTGATTAGGAAAATTAGCTGGCAGTGGTTAGATGTGAAGAGCTGAAGGTCGAGTTCAGTGGCTTGCTATTGGAGAGATCTATGGCCAGTGGTGGTCGATGACGGGCCGATAATGATGATGATGATGATTAAGATTGACTACCTATTATAAATTGTTAAGAAACTACGCTGATACTTACGACTAATTTTGCTTTCCACCAACGCCCTATACAGCGTCGACTACGGATATTCCTACTCCGTCACAAAAAGATTGGAAGTTAAGCAGTACTTAATGTAGCATCTCCTAAAATACTTCGAAAGATACCCAAGTGGAGCTGTCCATACGTATTATAAGTTCTTGAAAACCAACGAATTCATAACCCATTTGCTGATTCAAATGTCCATAGGATAAAAAATTGACTGGAAACGTGCAAACTAATTTGTCAATCCATCTATCGCGATCGTTAAGGTTTGGCTACCAGTAACATGTGCGTATTAGAACCAATGTATTTTATATGGGAGGTCTATGTTCAGAAGTGGACGTGAGTTTGATGATGATGAACTGAAATAACTATATCAGACCTCAAAAAAATAGAATCGAAGTAATTTAAGTTTGAATCTATACTTTTACGAAACCTGATTTTTAATAGGTCTTGCTTTACATTTTAATAACTTCAAGAATATTACCAGATATATCACCGCGCGCTCTTAAATAATGTTCAATTCATATCCTAATCGTTATGGTACTTTAAAAACAGGTCCAAATTTTGAAATTACTCAAGCGAATTTCCCGCATCGTCCCATGTTCCCTAACTCTCCGTTCCGGGATACGGGGCTCTGTGGTATGTACACCATTAACGTTAACCGTCTTAGGCTGTTAACACACTTCTCTTCAATGACGCTTGTTGGTATATGTTAGATGATGTTTTTAAATTACGAGTCTACATACGTCTTGTAATTTAAAAGTTACTCTCCGAAACCGGCTTGCGTGTATAAAGAGAATGATGAATGTGGAAGAAGAACGGCAGATCTGCAAGGATAGAGATAATTGGCACTCCGTGCTCTCCGCCTACTCAATTAGGGACTTGCTTGCTATGTATAGATAAAAGTTTCTAACAATAATGACTTAAATGATGAATGAAATAATAGTTATTTTCAAAAACTACATCAATATTACACATAGAAAAAAGACTTGCCGAATGAATATGGTATTTTTAAATCGTTACTGTTGGTACACTGTCCGTCTTTTTATTATCATAAGTATGCCTACTAAATACTAAGAATTTTATTAGTAGATAGTATTAACAGTCTCCGAACGATAACACCCATAGAGAGCGATTGTAACGAGTGCATGTAATTTAAAATCGTCAAATTGTAGTTGTTAATATAAAGTCCAGATTATACCACTGTGCCTGTTTATGGCAATACTTCGACATTCGTCTAAATATAGTCAGTATGTAACTGGCCTTATTCGTAACCGCTTAGGATGTGTCGACTGTCGGGAATTGCTTAATTTGTCGCAAGGGCTTTGATATTAACTTGAGATATAGTCATGTCTTACAACTTTGATCCCCCGTTCTCGAACTTTCTACGAAATACTTAGAACGCGGGATTAGTTGACTGTCGTACATAATTTTTGAGACAAGCTAAGATTACTGGAGAAATACGTGGAACGATGTGATACTTACATATATTTCTCGGGCAATTGAGTGTCACGAGAATATTCTTATAAAAAAGTGAAGTTTATCTAACAATGAAAATATTGTCTGATATATTTTACTTTTCATAAGAATTCTTTTTCTTGTTTCATGGCATGTTATCTTGTAGCAATAAAAAAATATAAAAACTGTTTTTGGTTTCATTAGTCAAGAGGCCACATAATAGAACACTGTTGCTCTCGACGACTAAAGCTTCTAGCCATTGGTCTATAAACGAGACAATGCTATTTCTATCATCAAGCAACTAAGAAAAACCGAGACACGTGCTCACGTTAGTATACAATTTATTATCCAAGTTGGACTATACGGTCCATTTCGCGCTAAACGCGTACGAGAAACAACAATTTCTCATAATTTGTGACGCGCACTGAACGTGAAAAATATACTTCCACATGCTTAGAGAAAACGGAACGGAACTTATATGTCAGGGTTGCCACTCTGTGAGGTATTATCAACTCGTGAGGAAACCATTTCTCGAAGAGTATTGGAATTTAAAAAATGCTGTCTGAACTTGGAATTTCGACTTTTTTATTAGAAATTTATTTTGTTTCGACAATTCTATATTATATTTCTTATATATATGAGTAGAACTCATTAAACTATTATCGACTTACCTCATCTGCTACAGAGCAGACATATTACCATATGGATATAGAGCGAAATACAATATTGTGCGAGCTGTTAACGGTTTTAAACGTCAAAACAAAAACGTAAATCATTCCATAATCCATCATATTTAAATATAATTTATTTTAACGTTCCATACATAGCAATATTGCCTCAATGCGGAGTTTTTAAATTGGGAGAAACAATTTGGCGAACACCCAACAAAAATTCAGAGGATAAGTACAACCCAATAATAGCTGGACGGACAAGTATCTTCTATTTTATTCAAAGACCATTTTTTAACAATCAAATGACTATTACTAAAACTCGACTCACTGCAGTGTGTTGTTAGAAGCAAAATTAGACCACGATTTTGAAAAAGTCTAAATGCAACAGATTAATTGTAAGAAAGATATACATATGTGACATATTTATTGATAACAGTAATTTTAGTGATACCTTCTAATTTCATGTTACTACTCCAAGGTTCTGAAGCGCGAATCCTGCCACAAAGGTGCAGATCTCTGCCCAGATGTCGTATGAAAAGGAATATCGTGAGAAAACCTTAAAAGCCTTACATTCTACATATTGTTTTTAATGGGACGTTAAATATGCTATTAGGCCACCGTAAACTACGACCAGCTCATTCTGAGAAAGTTCTCGTTTCAATACTAAAACGGCTCAAGTATTATTAACGATGTTGGAAAAACACACGCAAAACAAAATATTCTTCAATGTTACAATCAATGCGATTAGCAGTATTCGATTAGTTTGTAAGCCAAGTTAAGCCAAGCGCAAAGATAAAATTGGAGTTGAACTTGGCACTTGGTATACCGATGATTTTAAGCAACTTTTGCAAGCATTCATCGAACAAAAATATCATATTTAACTAATATATTATTACTAACATATTTGACATTATATTATAAAATATACCAAAATATATTTGGAATCACTTCATTTCTACTATCTTCTCTCTGAATTATACACGTAGTGTGAATAAAAACGCGATGCAGTGGAAATTTTATGGTTTTCTGGCATTAAGTTTAAGTGGCTGTTGTGTCTGTTACCAGGGGCTCATAAAGACAGAAGATATATTATGTACTCCTTAATGCAGCAGAGTTGCCGTCCGGTGCGCTTACAGAATTGCTAATGCCAGTCGGTCGGCAGCACCAGCGCCAACGTTATTACTTATCAAGATACTTGCCAAAACGACTCGTTATTCTTACACGCGAATGCAAAGAAAACATATTATTTATAAAATATAATTAGAGGGATACCATAAATGTAATTTTGTAAAAGCTTAAATTAAAATTTCAATAGGCTCACCGCCTATTCCATCGTGGGAGTTAAATGTGACTGATGAAACGTAATGAGGGCTATACTCGTGAAGGTACATTCGATTGTTTATTTTTGTTAATCTTTCATTAAGTCAGGATTAATAAAATAAGTTTTATTAAGTTATGATTGATAAACACTATGAGACGCCAATGACGCCTATTAAGTTAAATTTACATGTACATTTAACTTAAATATGATTAAATGATAAAATAAATTAACATTAATTTAGTAGTGACAAGTACTAGGAGTCCATAAATGCAACAGTATTGTTCGTGCGAAACGTTTACAGAATTCCTAATGCGTTGGAGCACGAAGCGGAATAGTGCCTGCCCTAACATCGTTACTGATCAGGATTCTTGCCAACACTGGCTTTATTCAGTTACTTATGTTGCAACACTGAGATGCATTTAGAAATATTACGACACAAATTATCCTATTCCGATGAACGAAATTCGTAATTATGCTCTTACAGGACGAAGCAATAGCCTTGACGGGTTGATACGAAAAGGATTCGGGAATGTATTCCCTAAAATTTTATTTGGCATTCACGACGAGAGATTCGTAACGTGATCGTGAGAATGTAAATATAATTGTATTGTCAACAAATATCGCTCAGCTTAGTTATAAACGGATATTTACATTCGAGAACGTACTTTGGAAACTGCGTAATGCTACGAAAACACAAAGATACATAAAACAAAAAAGGCGAAATTCCCGTTGTGAAGCACCACCCGTTTTTAATATAACGGTGTAAAATGGACGGGGAGTGCGAAAAATGTGTGGCATTCGGGCCGCTTGTTCCACAAAAAGTTATTGCTCGCAAAATATCTGGCCGCGGTTACAATGTACAGCGGGATGCAGGTTCAGTGCTTAAATTTAGTGTGCATTACGCCAGCGAGCACCTAGATAGGACGGCGGCCGTGTTTATCGCCAAGATATTGGCAGTTATTAGAAATAATGTTTGCTAAATTCACATTTATGATTACGAGATTTAATTGGACGTAACAAAAACTAAGTAAAATTCATAATTCGTGAGAAATAATCAATAAAACAAAATTAAGAACACAAAAATGAATTACTATGTACATTGTATGTTCCATAGGTGCGAGTATGGAGAGATCTGTACAAATCTGACTTTGTGTATGGATTTAAATTCTTCATTCAGATTTTTGCTCGACCAGTAATGGAATCGTCATTCTCAGTAATAGTAGTTTGTGCTTCTGGCTTCACAGTATATTTTTCATCGTTGATCGTTACCGGTTTTTAGTGAAACGCCTCGTCCTCCGACATCTGACACGAGACATCAGCAATTCTTCTCAAATTCACTGGACTGGAGATGCGACAAAAGCGGGGAAAATGCTTCTTTTTTCCCCCATTCCGTGGTAAACGGACCAAATTAAGGATATAAAAGCTAAATGAGGTCGCGAATTTTGTCAATTGTGACGCTCCCTGCAACTGAGTTTAATTTAAGTTTGATTGTGGGTAATTTATTAAAGTGCGAAATTCCGGTCCGAGGTCTTTGTGCGTTGCCAGGATATTTATAGAGCTGAATCTGTTGCCTGTAGACCAGACGTCGTAATTTAACAATGATTGGGCGGCATCAGCTAATTTCATACCATCATTAATTTAAAGTTAATGCGATAACTCGTACAGGCTTTAATTGTGTCATTATATTTTATGGTGTAAACATGTATTTGAAGGACCTACTCTTTGCAAGATTTTAATTTCATCTTACAACTATCCAATTTCAACCATTCTTTATGTAAACGGCTAGTAAACTGACTTGGATGTGTATTACTTTCAATCTAATTTAGTTCAATTCACCGTAGCCTTGCTACTTTCCTATAATGTGTAAAGAGCTACGAATTCGCGAAGGAATAGCGGAACTTTCGCGAAAACATTCCAATTCTAAATTCCGCTTAGCTTCCCAACGGCTCGCCCGCCCACTAGCGCCATCTGCCTCCGTCGTAAAACACACTGACATAGCTTGGCACTAAGCCGATGCGTCGGATGGGTTTTTCAGTCGAAAATTCATCAAGACTACTGTGGCTTTTCGGATTAATCAAGATTTATATCATACGTATAAGACTTAAACAAATTTTAAGTTTTACACGAATTTATTGTAAATATATGCAGTTTCGACACAGTTTATTTAAACTTCGTCTTATATAGAGATATTTGTAGCATTTCAAAAATATAGTTACCGCGTTCACTTATCTTTATTTATTACGAGTATGCATAACGACTGCCTCGTTGGTCGAGTGGTTGTAACCGCGACTGCCGATCGGGAGGTCCTGGGTTCAAATCCCAACTCGGGTACTATTGGATTTTTTACATTTAGAACTTCTACCAGTGACTCGGGGTCTGGAATTGTGCCTGGTGTAAGCAATAGGCTCACCACCTATTCCATGGGACTTAAACGTAACTGGTGACATGTGGTAATGTATTACACTAATTTGGTACCCCTCCGAGGGTTACAGGCGTGATGTTACGTTATTACATTATAACGGGTATACTAATTATATTACAAAAAGTTTACAATCGCAAAAATGTATTAGCTTAAATAAAAGTTGGATAGTACATTACTTTTGAAATCCCTCATATAGTCACTATTATCGTATAAAAAAATTTTAACAAGCAATTGCTATAATGAAAGCGAATGTTCCCAGTAATATTATCACTGTGTACCTACAATTTTCAGTTTTAACAAACTTTTAAATTATTTGGTAGATACTGTCTACTAAGTATATTTTTAATTGCTTTTGTACGTGCCTGTACATTTTCAGTTCTATTGCTGTTTTTGTGGATGGTAGTTTCGTACATTCGACCATTGTTCTCGCATGCAGTGTCTGTAACGAGATAAAATGTTTGCGTGATTTGGATGTTTCTTCTGGAAACTTCGTAGTATTATTATCACCATTAACAATTATTTAACGCTTTGCCCTACCCGAAACGAGATTTGAACCCATTACCTCCCGATCGGCAGTCGCGCTTGCAATCATTCGACCAACGAGGCAATCAACTCTATCGTAGATTACAAGTAATAGGTATATAAGTAAAAAATTGTCGTATAATGTATTTTTTAATTGTTAAAAAAATATTTGCCACTTGTAATATTTATTTATGTATATCTCGTATAAATATTTAAGTATTTATTATAAATTTCAAATACCTCTGGTATCATTCTAATTCTTCAACTTTAAATTAAACCTCAGTGAATTCTACTGTGACATGGAGTACATTTACGAGAAAATATTTCAAACCAAATTCGTTACAAGACATTAACGTAAATTACAAGTTGTCATTATACATTTTGCAGGAGGGAACATCTCTTTAAAAATATGAAAAAAGTCTCTTAATTGAAAGTAGAGGCTATTTAATAAAGGGATGACAGTTAATCAAAAAATCCAGAAGTGACTTGTATTATTTTCTTTAATGCTGTCATTTTTTGTGATATACATAAATGTATTTGTAACATCAACAAAAAAGTTAATGACAGCTTTTTTCTGGATACATATTATATAAAACACCTCCCGTCATTAATTTCCAAATTTGAACTACGACTTTTCCCATTAAAACTCTCATTATAGCGGGATTAGCTTTTTTCCTTAAAATTCTCATAACAAGATTTAAAAAAATAATTCTGTTTCATGAATTTATTTTTGCAAACATTCGATTGCGCTAGAAATGAAAATATGAAATCAGATATTTATAATGGAATCGGTTCACCTCTTGCTTTGATCTTATTAACTTTCATAAGCTTACCGGGATTGACATTTTAAGTTTTACTTCGTTCTGAGCTAATATAATGTAAAACTATCCACCCAGCATTATTTACTTCAGGTGAAGCTACAACTTTATTTAGCATACATAGAGATCGAAATAAATACTTAATTTCAAATCCCAGCTCGAGTACTATTGGATTTTTCTAATTTACAATTTCAAGTAGTGATTCGGAGTCTGGATTTGTGCCCAGTGTATGGCAATAGGCTCACCACCTATTTCATAGGATTTAAACGTAACTGGTGAAACGTGGGAGTGTACTACTACTCCTCTCTGCCTACCCCTTCAGGGATTACAGGCGTGATGTTACGTTTACTTAACTTACCATAAACAGATTATCTCTTATCTTCTTCACTTACTCAAACATACATGCTTTCAGCAACTTTTCAGTCTGTCAACTTAATAATTTAATATATTAGATTCCTAACAATTTCGTAGCAAAACCGATTATTTATTTATTTATTATGTTTTATTTGGAAAGCATACAGTGATACAAAAAAAAGTTAATGGTTTTCTTAATATATAACTAAACAACATTTATCCACCTACTATAGTCAACATTAAATTCTCATAACATTTTACAGATTCGTGATATTATCATGATGTTAGTAACAGTTCAGTGATATGATAATATCTTCGAAATCGACTCGATAGTGACTTCGTAGAGCGTATACTGCATAAGATAAGATCTACGAAAGTACTTTCGTAGCAGTGTCTACGATCCGAAGCAGATTTCGTAGCAGCGGACCGTTTATTCACGAAATTGTGTTGCAACGGACTACGCTTTCCGCGCCAGCTTTATTCTTCAGCGATATGTCTCGTTTTAAAGTGAGATTTCCACGTTTTGTAACTCCACTATATTCAGTATGTGTATAACGTTCAATTTATTTTAACAGAACCATTATATACAGAAGATTCATAGTGTAACATGAAAATAAGCTTGTGGGTGGAATATTATAATATCTCCCCTCCAACACCTATATAAAATATATTTGTTCTTATTCAAAGCAGATCGATGTAGTCTAACTTCATTTTTGGTTCCACTTTTGTTAAGCTCCTTATGAGTTTTCGTTAAGATTGGAAAACATGGGTTTAATAATATGTATTGCGTAATAATTATGGAAATTAGCGCTAGATGATATCTGGTCCATTGTATATATCCGTAGGTATATTTTTGGCACACTTTAACTTAAGCCTATTAGTGCGCAACAGAAACCCTTTAAAGATATTTCGAACATCGTAACTGTTCATTCTCATTCTACAATAATATTATACCGGATACACACACGTATTTTATGAAACCGCTGGGCAAGTTCTAATTCATTTAGACCTCGTAGGTAAACACGATGAGAGTATGCAAATTCAGCAGTGGTGGTGCTCAGTTAAAATAAATTACTCGGACTGGTCGTTGCTTTAAATTGTACAGATTTATGTTTCAAACTGAGATACCTACGTTAATTCAATGCTTGAAGATATATTTACAGAATTTACAAGATGAATTTATATTTGTTATTCCATCTATTCCGTGGTGGGACGTAGAACATAACAGGTTAATCGTGGGAGTGTACTACACGCATCTAACTACCCCATGGGGAATACAGACGTGATGATAAAAATGTATTGTTTTAATAAAGATATGATGGAGCTTAGTTCGTTATAATATTTATTAATAATATGTTTTATTACTTACTAGCAGTTCCCGCCCGCTTTGCTGGCCGTAAATTAATTTAAGATTTTATAACATTCTTCTTCAAAAATAAAATATTTTTATAACCTCATAATACTACACCTGGAACGTTATATATTTATTTAAATTTGAAGTTTAAGAAACTTAAAAAAAAATAAGCGCCTAGGATCTGATTTTTAGTAAATACATATCTTGCTAATTGAAAGATAATAATAGATGCAAATAAATTTAATAAATACTATTTTATTTTTATACGCCAGATATAATTAAATGTCACTTTTCAAACGTAACACAGAAGGAAAATGACGGATTGAATAGGATATGCACATATAATAAATATCATTCAAATCCATGCACCCGTTTTTGTACTAAAGATTCATCGTCATCGTCAGCCACAGGCCTCGCCAATAGCACGCCACTGAGCTCGATCTTCAGCTCTTCGAATCCAATCGTTGTCATCTACTCTGCGTATATTAAAGATTAATATACATAATTATACATTAACTTTCACATTTATACCAGTAGATATACATGGCATGAACACCAGTAATACTAATCATAATGTATATTTCAGGACATTGGACATAAATATAGACATAGACACAAGTACGTCATTACTCAGAAACATACATACATGATTAAATTTATAATTCAATAATATGCACGCTGTATGACACTAGGCTCACCACCTATACTATTGTGGGTCGTAAACATAACTCGTGAAACGTGAAAGCGATCAACACATCTGCCTATCCCTTCGGGAATTACAGGCGTGACGTTACATCTTAAAGAAAGCCACTTAATTGCGTAATAATAAAAAAATAACAGCTATCAAAATTATTCATAAATTTTACTTAACATTATGACTCCATTCATTTAAATTATGAGTCATGTCATATATGTATATCCGTAATAATTAGCAGCAGTGTCATGATAATATCCATATAATGTTCATGTAATGTCCAGATAATGTATGTCCATTCAATCCATTACGCAAAAAACACTTACTATTATTTGAACAGTTGTTAAAACAATTTACTAATTACATAGTACGGCGGGAGAACCACACAATAATTTGTAAAGAATTTTGTATGGTTTTTCCGCCATTATGGGGACGCTTATTTTTCTTTTAACTGAATATTCTGCAATGCATATTACTCTCCTTAAAACTGGAAAATGAAATAGAACTTATCTCTGCGATAATATCAGAATGGTTCATCCGTAGCGATGTGCGCAGGAAATAAGTCGCTTTGTGCGATGTCTAAAGGAAATCTAACGTGTATGAAGACTAAAAGTGCTTTTGAGAGCTACCTGCTTTGAAAAAATTGTTGGAAAATTATTATTGTCGTAATATCATGATGATGGATATGATGTGAGCAAGAAAATAGGTCGCTTTGTGCGATGTCTAAAAGAAATCTAACGTGTATGAAGACTAAAACAGCTCTTGAGAACTACCTGCTCTGAAAAAGTTGTTGGAAAATTATTATAATCGTAATAGCAGATTCTTTACGGTCTTGGTCGGGACCAAGTATGAAATATATATTATTTACCACATAACGTGTGATCTACTTTCGTCACTCTTTACATATCAGTACACTCCAGCAATTTCTTAATTTGAATTATACTAGTTTGAATAATAAAAATTTGAATTCAGAATTGAACAATTTCGAATTCACTTTAATTTGTAGTTTACCACTGCGCATGTCGTGACTATCATTTTTACCTCACTAAGTTTGTAATAATTTAGAATAATTAAAGTGTCCAAAAACAGTGATAGCCTAGTGGTTAAGAATTCGCTTGCAACCGCTCGACCAAGGAGGCTGTCAAATAATATTGAGCAAAAAAGCATATAAATTCCATTGATTCATTACATATTCTTATAAAAAAGAAGACACGCTTATAGAAATATATACCTAATATAACGATTGTTATTACGATGGCTGTTAATAAATTTTTTTGCTATAAAATATCGAGTCGAACGTCGATCGTGTGTTATGGGTGTTAAATTTCCGCCGCACAACGCATAAAGCGACTTATTTCCCTAATACATCGCCCAGGACGCACCGGCGCGATAATGTCGCTGAGCTCATATTTACGACGCCACTTGACTTTTACTGCAAATAATATGTAAACATTTAAGTGGGAACAATAATAAATTCGCGGTAACGTTTTACGGTGTACAGCGTACCGTTCGATGGATTACGATGCCCGTAGGTTGTCTAGTTCGGACATATTCGAGCATAAATTTGGAAATACTTTAACGCGTGGTATTTTCGAGTGTTTATACTTTATACCTCTTGCTTATATCTGGCTTATGTTGAGCTACAGCCTAATGTAATATTTTTAAATGTCACCAAAGCATTTCGGAGTCTGCAATCGTGTCCGGTGTACGGCAATAGGCTCAGCACCTATTCCATGGGGCTTAAACATAACTGGGGAAACGTGGGAGTGTACTACACTCCTCGGCCTACCCCTTCGGAGATTACAGGCGTGATGTTACGTTTGTTATCAAAGCATTTTATTTCATAGGCTAAAATATATGTTGTCGTCTTGTCAATTTTCTGCACATGTACATAGATTAATAAATATTTTTGTTCTATGTGCCATTGAACATTTTTTTCGTGTTTTTGGTAGGTAACTAATTAAGTTACTCAAGTTAATGAAATACATGTGAAATTATTTCTGGCAGAAATAAGTAACCTGTCCGCGATATTATGAGGCTCGCGTGATGACGTCGTAGCGAGGTGTTCGGACAAAAAACTTATTAAGAGGTTTATAATCGAATCCTGTGAACTTATTAGCAATAGTATAACTGTTTGAAAAAGGACGATATTTAACTATCGGAACCATATCATACACATACATATTAGCTCGTTAAAGTGGCAATGGGCTGGGCATATTTGCCGAAGTACCGACAACCGGCAGAGTAGGCGTGTTCTGGAGTGGAGACCGCGGCTCGGCAAACGTACCGTAGGACGCCCTAGGCCCGGTGGGATGACGATCTGCAAAAATCTGCAGGCATATGCTGGATGCGACAAGCCGATGACAAGGCGCGATGGCGCTCATTGGGGGAGACCTATGTCCAGCAGTGGACTGAGATAGGCTGATGACGATGACGACGACGACAACACAACATAAATATATTTATGTATATAGGGTTCAAGTTGACATGAACAGAAAGTATCTACATTTTATTGGTACGGGTTTTCTGTTTTAATTGTTATGAATTAAAATATTGTAACGTACTATTCAGAGCAAGCAAGTCACCGTAAAATGGCCCACGTAATTCGGGCTCGCTCAAACGTTTGAAGAGTTGTAAATTTTTCTCTGAAGTGGGGTTGAGATTTTTTACAGAACTCTAAGAAAGTAGAAAAGGCGGCAACAATTCATCTGGGTCACAGGCAAACCGTTTTGATTATGAAACCGACAGCCTTAAGGTTTAATATAAATAACATCAGGGCTGTATGTCCTCGAAGAGGTAGGCAGAGGAACGCAGTACCTATACTTCCACGATTCACCTGTGATATTATAAGTCGACCCTATTATACGAGATCCTATTATACGAGTATAGCCCATAGACTTTATAGAGCACCTACTATATAACTGTGTAACTATAACTATTTATTATAACTTTTAAATAAATTATTTGCGATTTTAATCACGAACAAGGTATTTTAAAAAGTTTCTAAAGAAGTAGGTAACGTTATTACTATCCCGAATATGAAGGTCTTTAGGCAATAATATCAACTAGATATTTCTAATTCATCATCGTACTTTAAAAATGATTTATGTACATGAAAAGAGGAGGTATGTCAAGTGGAAAATGTAACGTATACACACCGCTTTATTTGTACATATTTCTTTATTTTTTCATGCAATGCAAAGTAGCCCTAAAATCCAATTTCACACTGTATAATGACAATCGAGTTAAGGCTCTCCCTTCAAAAAGCGACACTCCGGCACGAAATAAAAATGCTAATCCGCCTTTGATCACGAAAGTAATTACAAAAAAGGGACAAAAAAACATATTGCTTCACACTACACTGCTTTACTATAATCGTATGCGTTCCCGAACTCAATTTTGCATCGTAAGCGAGTCGCCCGTTTTAGTTATGCGTTTCACCGTCAGCTAACACCTCAAAAGATTAAAAATGTTCTTACTATACAATGCGGTCTTTTTTATATAAATCCTCCGAGAACACGATGTGTATTTGTATCATCATTATCAGTCTATTCCCTTCCATTGATGGCCACAGATCTTTATATTAGAATTGCCAATCGCTGCCAGCCACTTTGGATATATCGTATATATTTCTTTGACTATTTTCATATAACATATGTACTTCTCGACTGTCGTGTTCGGTACTTTTTAGTATGTTGCAAGCAGCAACATTTTATGAGTTTATATTTTAGGTGTAACTTTCTAGAAAATGTATACATTTGCTAGTAACTCAGTGAGAGTCACATGGCTGCATTTTATTATTATTCCATCGCTACGTCCCTTTACGGGATAGACAGAGGGCACCGAATATCAATTACCTTTATTCTTAGACGTACTCCTATATTCATTAACCTCTTCATACACGTTCGTTGGACACTTCGGACTCACCCGACCGATTACAGAAAAATAAATTAACCTGTAAATCGAATAATACCTACTATCCGTACAATGCTGCTTTTTCAGTAGCTATTTAAGTATCTACTAAAGCTGTCGTCTATTTAATAGGCTGTAAATATTACAATTGTTACATCAATTAATATAACAATGTATTTAATTGTTTTGGCTTAAAAACTCTAGTTCCTCTTAAAACCTTAGTGTTTTTTTTTATGTTTATTAGCTGGTATTACGGATCGCATGAAACTAATGTAAGTAAAAATTTCGATCAACATATTTCTGCGTGGAGACCCTTGAATATGAAGCGACTATATTACACGACCGTCTTTCGAATTACCTTCACAATTTTCACGCTACTCGCTACAACAGCGAGCGATCTAACAAAGAGCTTGTATATTTCATTAGAAAACATGTAAAAATAGTGAAAGCGAAATTCGCTCTGGTTTTTAGGTTTTCACTTGATTACCATATTCCTATACTAAGAGCAGAGGCATTACGTGCCTGCATTAATATTAATGGTTTTATTACATTGCTCCCGTGGGACCCGAATGGTCTATCTACATTTAAAACAGCTATAAAAACGTAATAATAAGATATGGAACCGTGTACTTACAATAAAATTGCGAAGGTATCTTGTTTGAATATGTTTGCTGAATGTAATATGCACGTTTGTGGTGGAAATCGGTTTCTTTATACAGTGTACGGTAGATGGCGCTGTTCAGATTGTAATATTATTTATTATAACAAATTAACTTTAACTGCTTCAGGGCTGGCAACGCGTTAGTAATGCCTCGGGTTTTGAAAATGTCCATAGACGACGGTGACCACTTAACATTAGGTGGACCATTTGCCTGTTTGTCTGCTGATGCAATAAAAAAAAAGAAAAAGAAACCGCCTCGTTGGGCTGGTGGTAGCAAGCGCGACTCCGAAAAAAAGATCCTGGGTTCGATGCCCGAATCTGGCAAAGTATTGTTGTGTTTTTGTAACGTGAAATTCCTAGTTACTACTACGTCCTACTGCACGACGCTTGCATTTATATTTTATTGTATGTCAATAGGCTCCCTCGCTATTACATTTGAAGGACCACTAAAGAGTGTAGGAAAATGTATCTCTATTCACACATAAACAATACTTGTATTCGTGTATCCGTTAATGATCTAATAGACACGAAAACCGCATAACGATGACACGTCTTTAAAAATCGGAATTATACATTTCTTTTCTTATTCAATATACTATTTAGCCAACGTTGCGTAATGGCCGATAATTGAGGTCCCCGGATCGTAATTAAATGTCTGATTCGATTCGGATAGCCGTAAAATCGGTCCCACACAGCTATTAGCAGAATCAAGGTAAACAGATATAGATATATAGGTTAACCTTAATAGTTTATTTAGGAAGATTTGAAGATATCCATTTAGGGGCATGTTCGGCTAACTGAATTGATTGGGTTAATTTGAACAGATGGCATGAAGGTCTGTGTATATAATTATTTACCTACACGTGGGTGTCAAATGCGCTGTTTCTGTGTTGGATTTATTGTTGATAAGTTAATTATAAAAATGATAAGCTAGAACTAGAACGCAGTACATGTGTTTAGCATTTAAAAATAAAAACTTGATATTTGAAAAATTTGTTTTTTTAAAGAAAATTAGCCAATTAGGCAATTATACTTTTGCCTTGAATTCGTGAATTTTTATTTTATTGTTTAGTGTTTATTGTTAAGCTAGGTTATTGAGGGCGAACTTAATGTTTAATAGGTAGTATTCTCAGCAAGTCAAATGATATCATCGAAATAATTTTTTTGGAAATATTATTTAACGATGATGTAACAATTTGTCATTGTATATATATGTATAGGTTGAAGTTGAAATAAATCTAGAAATATTGTATTTTTGTTTGTATATTCGATTCACAATTCAGACTACCATAATATGTACGGATGTCTAGTTTGTCTAAAAATTTTTAAAAAATACATTCACTTTGAATATAGAAAAAAAGTCAATCCTTAAACGCTTTTTAAAAAGGAAAACGTCACAATAGTTTCGAAAATTAATACTGTTATAAGTTACGTTACGGAAATAGGTCGTTATTAAACGAATGAAACGGAAGTCTAGGAAACTCCGCCAATAAATGAAAACTTACTGTGGATTACTGGGAAGTAAATCCTATTTAACTGCAGTTTTTTTTCATAACATTATCGTAAGTCTTCAAAATGCAACCTTTTAAAAAACTTACGCGCGATTTCGACATTTTTAATACCGCTAAGTGAACTCGGGCAATTTCACAAAAAGCCAAAAGAGATAATCCCGTGTAATTTTCGGGAACCATGCTCAAAATAAATGAAACGAAATTTTCAGTTGGAACGAATATTGGATCAAAATTACTACACTGAGTCCTCCGCTGAATTTAGATTATCAGAGAAACGGCAGCCGACCAATTGGAATCAATTATCATAATAAAGAGGCCGTGTTTAAGAAACTTAAGTGAAGAAGATTCAAACAATTTTTGCGGTACAATTACTAATTAACAAGCTTATTGAGTAAGCTGGCCAGGTAGCGCTATTAAGAAGATAATTGACTATGAATAAAAACGAAATATTCGTCCAGAATATATAATGGGCGGCTGAGAGTCGTAAATATTTGATTGACCAATATCACCGACAATAGTATTCGAAATAAGGCTCGGTTCACATACAATCTCCAGTTATAACAGGGGAAAAAATTAATGAGAGAATCGAGAACAATGTATGATAATTGAAATATTTCGATGCGCCTTTAGTCTACCATCTTAGACCTGAACATAACGAAATCACACACATATGTAAATACTTATACGTTTTCAAAATATTTTCCTCAAAATTCTTACAATGTGACATACATACGTACATAAATTCGGTATTAATGTTCAAAATCCCATATAATCGCTACTAATAACAAGTTTCATCCAGTAACGAGTTCCGCGCCAGGATGAGTTTTCAATTTGCAACGGATATCCTTCAGCTAATGATGGATACATTTTCGATTTGCGATTTAATGAAGCGGCATTAGTGGCTATTATGTGATGCATGTGGTACACGACTGTGGAACATTTTCTGTTTAATTAAACCGTACTGATCCGTTCTCTTACTACGTCTTATTTCACCGCTGGCGCACCACTGGCTGACATTTTCCCGCGTAAGCCTTGTCACGCGATTTATACATATGCATGCATACCTATCTATTTACATCATGTGACATACCACGTTATTTATTATTATTATTCATATTTATTTCCGGAGGGGGTAGACAGAGAACACTGAACATCTATCCTTACAAACCTGACATCCTTCCACATTCTTCACTCAATTCATATCTACGAATATATTTATGTTATATTTTAATTGTGTTTCATTTCAAAATGTTATAAAAGTTCATCATACATAAAAAGAAGAAGATAAAAGTATAAACATGGACTTTCAAGACTCAATAGGTACGTATGCAATTCGATTAGAAAGTGCAGCGAGCGGTGATACTCACACGATACCCGGCACGCCTGTGTTTACCGCGCCCAACTGCGATACCTGACGATGACGGCTCAAAATACATTGTAACTGACGAATGTTGGCGGTTAACGTTTACAATTCGATGTCTGTTTTCCGTTTACCATTTTAGAAGCTCATATTTTTGTACGTTATACCCAATGTATCTCGAGAGTTTAAAGGGTAGCTTAGTGGGAGATTTGGCTGACGAAGGTAATAAATAAAATGTATTATTTTTGTCTAATTTGAAATGAATTTAAATCTCATTAGTCTCTATTAATTTATTTGTAACGCTTTAGTTATGTTATACTATTGAAATTAGTCAGATCATCTATTATTCAGGAATTTCTAATTAATGACAGAGTAGTGACTAACAAGGGTTAATTAAATTTCATAAATTATGATTTGATAAAAAAATATTTTTTCTAATAAAATTCATGTTTTACTAAGACTAACTGAAAGTTGATTAACTTAGGCTTACGTTATGCTTGCGTAAAGTGAGACTTACTTACATTTATTTAGACTCACGAAAAGATTGAGGATTTTTATGGCTGGAATATTAAACAAAAATCAAAAATAAATTGGCAAATAAGGTCTTCCATTTGGTGTTAATATATTTTTGTTAAATAAGATGTAGTTACCCAAATATCAATTTTTAGTAGTGACTCGCAGTCTGGAATTGTGCCCGGCGTATGCCAATAGGCCCACCACCTATTCCATGGAACTTAAACGAAACTGGTGAAACGTGGGAGTGTACAACTACCCTCCTTTGCCTAACCCTTCGTGGATTACAGGAGTAATGTTACTTTTTTATGATGTTACGTTGGTAATATTATTTATGCTATTATTAGCCAGTTTGGTAATAACCATAAAATCGTACGATTACACTGGGTATAAACCAATTTAACTGCTTTGTTGAATGTCCGAATGATGATTTTGACGATCATGTGTTTAACATAATTGTTAATATTGACGTTGGTAACGTGATGAGAGTTAAATGGAAATACATTTAAATAAACATGTTTTTTTTTCAAATAGCTGAATGTAAAAATAATAAAGCTAAATTTCTAATATATCTCCGCCTACCCCTTAAGATATCTCGCGTGGTGATATAAAAATAATAGTCTTAAGGCAACAGACTGTAACAATGTTTACATTGGTGATAGAGAGATAACGAGGTCTAAGAGATTCTAAACTTCACCTTAGGAGCCCGAGCTAACCTCACCTGCTTATGACACACCATGCTATATGAAACCATATGGATTTTCACATTTAAAGATCTATTTCTCACAATGAATTGATACGTGAATTGGATGATTGACGTTTCGATTCAATGTGAGACTTGACGATAGAAAAAAAACAAAAGTTTAAAAACAGCAAAACAATTTTCAAGAAACAGCAAAAACTTAAAAAAAAATTGCTTTTACATGTTCGCAGTGTAACTGCGTAATAGCCCATTTATCGTTACAAAACCCTATTTATCTTTGCGCCACAGTTCCAGATCGTTGCCTTTGCCATTAGTAAAAGTGCCAGTGTCCTGTGAGTTCCGTCACGAACGAACTGCAGTTCCGGGGTCAATTGGAAGCCAACGCTAGGTTGGCTTCCAAAAAGGTCGCTGTACTGAATTAGGCCAAGTACTCGTAGGAACTGCTGAAATCAGAGTAATTACTAACCAGTATCACTACTCTCGTTCGTACTGTACCAGTAAAGATTAATCCACGCAAACATAGGACTGATTTATCGGCAATATTTCATTTACTCGAAAGCCTGATTACCTGAAGCCCGGTCAAAAACATTATCTGCTATCTATGCCTCTGTTGATCATGCTATAATGCGTGCTACTCAACCTTTAGGTGAAACAGATACCAAAATACTGACAGTTAAAGTTATATTATAGCTTATAATTTGTTACTGTGCTCACGAGACTTTAGTTGTTTCACCCCAATTTAATCCACCTGCGGGAATAACATAATTTACGAGATAACCCGGAGGTGCAAACCCGTACTGTTCACTATTCAACGAATTATAAATTCAAATGCAACGTCTCCACGTAACTATGTGTGAATAAAGCAGATATCTTGATAGCGCTAATTCCCTCGTATTCGCTCAGTGCGTTTTCAATGATAAAAGCGAGCTGAGAGAATTATTTTTTAAACAAAAATTAAGTTGTAATTATAATAACGAGATCAGAAAATGTTACATGAAAATCCGAAACAGTTATAGCTACTGACCATTGATTAGTTGTAGTTAGATTAATTGAGGATATAGCTAACTATGATTAACATAATCTATTGTATTCGTTAAATATAATAAGTAACTCTTTTCATTGAGTGAAATACGTTGAAACACGCAAAAAATATAATCGTTACAATAACGTGGATTAAGAATAGAGAATGATCAAAGAATAAGTTCAAATTGTAAAGAACATTGAGATAAATGTATGTGGAAAGCAAAAAGTCATGCAAAAATCATTCTATGCAGATATTCGATACTGCAAATGTTAGGAATTGCCGACGGAATTTCAAATATCGACACAAAGTAATTGACAAACAAATAGGAGACTCCAACAAGTGTAGCGAAGAGATTCATTAATCACGTATATGGACAGTCGACGTTTGCAAACAAACAGTAGTTCATCATACGAAAACAGAGTGATTTAAGATACAACTCCAACAGATGCATGAAGTGTAACCGATGGTATCGGTCAACAATCCAAATGTGAATTGAAAAGTTAAGAGCAAAACTTTGAAATTGAAAACTGTTGTTAGAAAAAGCGAAACGATGGTCGGTTTTATTTGACTACAGAATTTATGAAATTGATTGGAGTATTTTCGAGGTATCTTAGTATTCATATGTGATATTGTGATTGAGAATAAAGTTATCGTATCCAAAATTATTGTAGCTGAACATGATTAACGTTATAACGGATTTGTTGCGTTATGTTAAAAATATATTCATGCAATCTGTAAATTTATATTCAATAGACAAAAATTAATGCCATTGTTTGTCATATTATATAGATATTTAAAATGTCATAAAGAACAGGCATTACAAAAAGAAGTATCAGACGATTCAAGCAATTTCAGACGTGGGTAGATCTCGTGGGTAGGAGGGTAGATCTATGGCTTTCGTGATTTGAAATTCAAATAAAGGAGGTTGGTTTCGGCTGTAATTATTAGGTAATTATATTTTTAACTTGTCTGGAGATATCGGGGTCGGTTCAGCACAAATTTAATACAATCCTTATTAAAATGAGGGTGTCGAGTAACCACAACCGGAGAGGAAGGTGACTACAGCAATAAGGTGTAAGAAATTGCAATAAACTGAATAATCATTATGTTTTATACGGCTATTAAATTTGCATTTTGCTTACGGTCTGAATTTAGAACTGAATCTATTCGTGTACATTTAGAATGTATTAAGCGTGTATTTAAAAAGAGTTACAAGTTAAATAGAAACGTAAAACGAACAGAAACATCTTGTAAACATTTTGCAATGTTTAAAATCGCTAGAGTAAAAATAACTGGTTAACCCTATAAATTATCCCATCACGCCTTTACCGGATAAAAGTGGCTTCGAAATATGCCAAAAAAAAGAAAGAATATGACATTAAAGCGTAATATAAAACCGCTAAAATAATTACTTAACCGCGCACGTCAGAAAGAAGAGGAGGGCCGAATTTTTCAAATTTAATTAACACGGCACGACTTGTTTTCCTTAAAGATGAGGATGAACACGATGATACTGCAGAAGCCATTTACACAAATGATAAATGGTGTTGATTAATGAAACCTTCAACTCTTTCAGCCGCTTTCATGCTTCGAGATAACCTGATTAGAATGGATCAGGTTGTGTAAGAACCCGTCCGATAAAAACGTCAACTTTACACTGTTTGCCGCTCAGTGATTAACGATCAATGAGATTTTAGAACGCGCCATTAGTCAAATTTAAGGAGATTCGTATGATTTGTATGCAGATAAAATATTTACTCTCAAACGTACATCATGCCTGTAATCCCCGATGGGGTAGACAGAGGAGTGTAGCACACTTCCACGTTTCACTAGTTACGTTTGTCCCATTTAATAGGTGGTAAGCCTATTGCCATACACCGAGCACAGTTCCAGACTCAGAGTCACAATTAGAAATTCTAAATTAGAAAAATCTAATAGTACCCTACCTGGGATTTGAACCCAGGACCTCCCGATCGATAGTCGCGCTAACAACCACAAATATTGTTCTTCTTCATATTCTTCTTTTGTTCTTGATTATTACATTGATATAATAGTCATTACTATTTCAGTTTTTATGAATTACTGACTGTTATTGGAACGAATAGCCAATATTCTTATACAATTTTGTCATATAGCCCTTCTATGAGTACGGTAATTTTCAATGTTATATTGGTTTCAAACATTAGGACAATTGGATGAAAGATATTAAGTAATATTAACACCTATGTCTAAGAGTCGGTAGAAGAATATTGAAGTATAAAAAAAACTAAACATCTATTTGTTTTTAAGTATGAGATTTAAGTTTGACATTTAACTCATATCCCTACGATTGCTTATATAACGTGATTTACATATTTAGTTACGTGTCTGTGCTGAGAGCATATAACGCTATTTTTTTTGTTAGCTGTTTAAAAATGTTAAAGTGACTGAAATTTACAGTTGACATCACCTTTGCATTGCGTTTGGAGTACCTAAAAAATTAAGTCCTCTTAACGACTACGTCAGTACGAATCCACTAACGATTTGGAGATAATCAGTTATATTTATGCTTGTGAATTAAGCCATAAAGGGATGAATATTTCTTATGGCATCTTATAAATCTTTTAATATATGAGAACGAGATATTCTCCACAAAGAGTTTTCGCACTGGCATATTAAGTCTCACTTGTATGACAGAACGAAAAAAAATGAGACGGTAAAAATTATGCGCTGAAAAAGTCTGAAGATGAAGCTCGAGATCCTTCTTGCATAATATTTTTGTACCAACAAATAAATTATATTTAAGCTCATTGAAAAGGAAATACCCAGTGCCAAGTTTATTCCAGCGCCTGAACCATAAACAGTGAGAAAGAAATAGTTACTTTTCTTAGCGTGCAAAATGCTTTTGAAAAGAATATTTTGTTAACTTACAAAATGTTTGCGAGAGATTTGAGTTTCGCGAACAGCTCGCAAATAAGTAATTAAAGTTGTGTGTTAGAGAACATAACTTTATCATTGTTATTATAGATTTTGTATGCACTGTGTATTCTAAGCACACCCCGTACGGGCCCTGGCGTGACGATATGTACATATGTAAGTGTCAGTCTCAATGCTTATATAATAATCATGTCTAACCTTTTATAATCAAGGTACACACGACACGTAGAAGTGTTATACGACCCGCTAGTTATTTGTCATTTCGATACACAAACAGTCAATTCTGACTTCAATACATGTTAAACAACTTTAACGGACGCCAATATATATATATACAATATGCAAACAATACAATCTCTTTAGGTTTGATTCCCAAACAACCGCTGAGGGTCAATAGATTAGCACAAATTAATTTGTTATCGACTGACACAATTGTATTTGATTTGTTATCGACTAACACAATTAGTCAATTTGTCCGTACATTGATCGAATGTGGAAACAATCCAATGGGTCATTAGACCTTGGTTCTTGAATGTGTAGTTATTGAATATGCTGCAGTCATCAGAAAAATTGTATATCAAATGCTACAAAGGTTACAAATATAGTAATTAATTAACCATGAGTAACAGTATTTTCGATATGTATTCAAATAAGAGTCTGTTTATCTGTCCAACTGGTGAAGATAATAATGTTGATAAAATTATGCAGAGAGAAAACGGTTAGTATTTTCATTATATAGTCTAGACCAGTGTTTCCCAACGTGGGGCCCACGCCCCACTAGGGGGCAATTTGA
>DWME01000270.1:0-37944 GCA_018244795.1 Parelbella ahira ahira | reverse complement strand
TATCTTCCGAAGCGGTGGTAGTTTCATTTTGACGTGCAAAAAGTGTTCTATTGAACCAATTTTGAATAAATGACATTGAAAAATTTGAATTTGAAAATTTGAAATTTGAAATTTGAAGGGATGCTGAATTCGATACTACTAAACTGTCTTGGCTTTGGTGGCGGTATCCCTTAAAATCTGTGACTTTTACAGCCGTGTAATTTTTACATTAAATGTTCATCGTTGTAAAGTTGATGAAAATATCGTAAAAAACCTGTACGACTAAGAGTTTTCTGTAACGTGTCTTAAAATGAGAGATTTGGAATTAGTCTTTAACATTTGTAGGTGGAGCTTAGAAGTGTTCTCAATATTGCAAAAAGGTGTTTTTTTTTTTCGTTTAAATTTACAGCTTGACGTGATCTGGGCTGTACACCTACATGCTGCCTCTGTTTAGTAAAAAAGATGAATCTTCTTTCATTAATCCTTAAGCTGACATACAGCATGGTGTTTATAGACCTATTAGGATCTATTTTAGTTGTCAAAGCCTTACTTGTGTCTCTTGTCTGGAAATTACTCATTTTTATTCTGTATTTGAAAAAAGTAGAGTGTGCTGCACCATAGTTATTGTTCAAGCTAGTTCTGAGGGCCCACACTCAATCATACTCGTACCTTTAAAAGTCCCGATGCCCATTCCTTCATGATTTTCAGATCAAAAAATCATATGAATCCCAACAATGTAGCGAAACGCTGCTTACGCCTTCCGAAACGAATCCCTAGATAAGCGTTCCAACGGATAACACTCACAAACAACGCCTACAAACAATTTGTATCGTATCCACTGACGAGGCATAGGTTGACGATTTTTATAATGCGGTATTGTAAGTTTTTAATTTCACGACATTCCGTCGTTCCTGACTGATACGGGCCCTCATCAGAGAATCATAAAGAAGCAACAATGATAATTCTTAGGTCTCTTTGGTACTAAAACTCGTTCATAATTTGGCAAAATGAATTTCTAAGTCTCAACTTATGTAATTGTTAGACGTAATGAGCCCGTAAGACAAGCACCTGGTGCTGGAAAACGTGATAAAAGTCTTAGCGATTTTCATCTTATAAGCGAATAGTTTTATTCACAGTTTCATTCACTCATGGATAACCGCCTTGACTCTATCATAGAGCATGCGCACGCGTCGGTGTCAACACAATACTGTTCTATATGTCAGTCTTGCGCGGGGCAGAGGCGCGTGCGGACGATATCTTTTAGCAATATAAATAAGCGCGTCTTATACTCGTCTTACATGCTCTCCATTGTATCAACGTTATACAAGTTTAAATAATTTCGTAAATCTCATGAATAATTTAAAATGACCTTGAAGTACGCGCGATGACGCCGAATTTTAGAGCAATTGATATAAACGCGAAATAAATTGTTCCGGGCCAGTGTAATTTGAAAAATCAGTAGTAAACAAAAAGCTTAGTGTCACTGAAGAAAGGACTGTGGAAGCGGAGATAGATCTGAGAGCTGAATAAAGTAGAAGTGACAAATTTAAAGTAATAGAATTGAAGAAGGTGAAGAAATTCGATTGATTTCCGTTTGAGCTTTCGGAAAATTAACACTATGGCTTCGAGTTCTCCTGAAACTCCAACGCCATCTAGTGCAGACGACACGCCGACTCCATCGCCTGGTCCTGAAACTATAAACAAGTTCAACTGGCTGAAACATGCTAAGACATCAAGAAACAACCCGTTCGTGAAACCGAGACCGTCATTGACAAGAGAGAGTTCGACTGCTGAATTATTTTCCAGAGAAAACTCGAGTCCGGATTTCTTTCAGAATTCAAGACTCAATCTATTCGATACGGCACCAAAACCCGAAGGAACGTCCACTTTTAGTAAGGTGAGAATAAATTTTATTAAGCCCTTAAAGATTTAATAATACTACGAGTAAACAAGCTGTAGGTAGTAGAACCGATGAAGTATTAATTAGTAAAAATATGACTTCGACTCTCAATAATTGAATGCATTACTAATTAAATATTTGAATGTATTAGTTATTATTTGTTTAATAAAGATATAAATGTTTTATGAATCTTCTTGGAGTATCGTCTATATTTATTAGGGCCTATCCTTCCCGCATTTTGAAGACACTTATAAGCTGAGCTAGGTACAGAGTGGTACAAAATGCAATGGTCCTTAGTATCAAATGGCAGGCTTATTATTTTAACATTTAATGTGCATGCTTATGATTGAAGAAAATTCCTTTGTGAATTTCCTTCTGCATCACAGGCTGCATTGGTCAGTAGTAACACTGTTAGAGTTACTACTTAAACTGAATTCTAATTAAACTGAAGTCTTCCACGGAATCTTGAATTATGATTGATGTTGATGTGTTTGGATTGCGTTTATATTTAATAACAATGGAAAAAATGATATAATTAATTATATTAATAACAATAAAACATCACGCTAATATTTTTTAAAAAGCGGTAGGCAAAGGAATGTAATAAAATACCACGTTTCATCATTTACGTTTTTATAACAGTTACGTTTGTATAAGTTATAAAATAATATTAGTGCCTTGAAAAAGTGGTCAGAGCTAATATATAGTGACATATTTGTACTGAAGTCAGCAAAGCATGAACAATAAATACCATTGCAACTAGACGAGTTATGACAAGTGCATAAAGTAAGATCTTTGCATCCTGGAGGTCACCGGTATTGATTTTTTTGTAAAGCGAATTGCTGCTATTAAAACACGTCTTTAAGCCAACGTTTCTGTGAAATATTTCTCAAGGTTCCATGAAAAATATTCTTACAGCGAAGTCCCGAATCAAAATAAAGCATTTGAAATCATCTAAATCATCTTTTATATTTGTCCCGTTGGTTTTATGTTTCGTATGATAACAAATGTACATATTGCAAATGTATACATCTATATCAGATCTGACCTGATACACAGGCTGATTCATTTAATTCTAATACTTTAAGATATATTACAAAGGGCGTACATAATATCTAGGCCTCTATCAGTCAACCTAAGGTGAAGGTGAGAATATGTGACAGGTAGAATAATAGCAGTCAGAGTAGTATTAATTTTGCAATTAAATAAACTTTAAACATAGTTATTTGTACTGTAACTGTACTTTATCACATGAATGAAATTGAGACAACAACATTTCCATCGCCTACCACCATTTCGCTGTTTATTACGATTAGTTATATCTGTTTATTTCAAGGTAGTATTACCTACCAACATGTGTCATGAAGTTTCAGTTCAAACTTAAAATGAAAGGTCTCCTAATTCGAATAAGTTTATCTAAAGCTTATAGTCTGTTATCTGACAAGGTTATTTTTAATTTTTGAAGAGAATGAATGAAGAAGAATGCATGCATGAAGAGAGAAGAGATGAATGTAGAAGAAGCACAGAAGTATTTGACGCTCGGTGCTCTTTGTCAGGGAGCCCCCATATGACCTGAGAGACTCTGTAAGGGTACTTAGTATGTCGGTATAATAATCATTAGTCGAGGCATGTCTGTCATTTTAGCGCCATAGCTTAAGGCCAAGTGCCGGCCTAGTACAAAATTCATTACCAAGAATCTGCGTCTGTTTCTCCTCAATACCGCGTCACAAATAGACGCCGAGGAGTATTTTCGTAACATTTTCGTTCAACTCCGCAATATTTCACATCTATTTAACTAAAACTGAATTTTTGGTACATTTAGAAATATATCAATAGCTACATACAGAACAACAATTAAGCTTCATATCCAACAAAAAAATACTTATAAAATTATACTTATATTCGCATTATCTGCAGCATAAACTGAAGGCATCATTGAAACAATCTCTTCTGGGTTGTATTACTGTAAAGGAATAGTGGATAAGAAACCGGGGGGCGGGGGGGGGAGGGGGCAAATACATATCCTAATGTACATATATATAGTCATATAAATCATACCGTATATGTGCATGTATCTTAGCGGTCGTAACGCATATGACAATAAAATAGTAAGCAATTACCTAAATGACCCACAAAGACGCACGTAAACCGAGTCATACAAAAAGAATATAAAAGGTATAAACTTTAAAAGCCATCCGAGCCATCCAATTACTTAGTCTTATTTTTTTATTGCACGAATTATTACGAAACATTAAGGAACGTATATGTATGTATTTTAGTGAGTGTAGTTTTACAGTGAATCATGGAAAACTACATAATTTATCATGAAATATACAGTGAGAAAGTGTCGTCGTTCATGCGAAATAAGCCATGAAATATATCACAACGACGCTCTTGTAGGCTAATTTATCTTTGTTACGCAAAGGAAATTTAAAATATTGCCTTTTGAATCGAAAGAAGCGTAAATTTATCGAACTAAGCTCATCAAATGATGAGTCGGACGTAAATGTACCCACATACATGTTATGTATATCCGATTGCACTATTCAATGACAATTATTTTAGCGTTTAAGGATATTATTAACAACCGTCAGTGAATTACAGAAACAATACGAAATATTGATAATACGTTTAAAGTAGTTATTTTATAGCTACCCGGATTTCGGGTTAAGCTAATGTAATGTTTCTTCTGTGATGTTTTACCGAAGATCGTTTTAACAAATGAATATCAATCAGTTTACATCCATGCCTGTCCTATTAATACAATGATTTTAGCCGAATCTTCGGTCATAAATGTTAGGAAACTCTTAATTTCCTAACATGAGTAGTACCTTTTCCTGGTTTCCGGATCGGATCTGGGATGCGACTCTGTCACCGACGACACATCAGCTGAAATAGCAGAGCGGTTCATTTGCTTACATCTAGTAGACTTGTGAGAAAACTAATCCTATATTTCGTTCATTTTAGCCACCTTTATCATTATCAGCCTATTTCAGTCAACTACTGGACATAGGCCTTCCCTAATGAGCCAAGTCTCTTGAACTGGTCTACCTTAATCGCTCTTCGGAAAACTAATATCGACTATATCTTCAATGTGTGTATTTATATAGGTCTCAGCCGTTGTGTATAAAACATCTTTTATCTAACACATACGATTGCTAATGGCTATTGATCACCGATATATCCCCATCTGCTCCACACTGCGTTATTAGATTCGACGAACGTGATCCGAGTTCCCTATCGAGTTATTCCGCTACGCAGTTTATGCCAAACACTTTAATGTACCTAGAGGTGGTAATTTTAGAATTTTTATGAATACCCACTGGACTGTGTGTGTTTTGGTACTGACCGTGTTTTGTATGAAGGCGACCTTGTAAGCTACCTTTATTTATAGCAAGCAGAGGGAATTGGTCTGAAATGTACCTTGTGGTTATTACTTTGATTCGTAAACATCTTCTACACTAGTGTTGTTGATTACTATATCCATCAAATTCGAAAAAAAATTCGGACACTATTTCTAACCTGTACGAAAATGTAAAAAAAACGTAATATCGCGCTTGTAAACCGCGAAAGTTCTCAGGAAGGTAGGAAGTTTCTCGAAGAAATCACCATTTACGTTTACGTCCCACAATGGAATAGGTGGCGAGCCTGTTGCCATACACCGGGCACAGATCTAGACTCCAAGCCACTACTAATAATTTTTACGAAAACGTACTTCAATAGTGCAGAATTCAGCAGTACAATCCACGAGCGTTCCTACAGAGTGCTCACAAGTTTCATAATATGTACTCCTAAAATATCCGCTACTCATTTATCTACAATTTTACTCAAGATCAAATTAACACTAAGTGGAGTTGCCTGATTAAACTCCAAATGAGTTCACGTATGACGCAGTCCGCGAGCTGATAAAATTTATATAGGTAACAAGAGATGCTAAACAATTGTAGTTCCTAACCAGGGGTTGTCTAATACGATTACGTCACAAAACGATTGTTTCCTGTGAGTGACACTTTAATTGTTATTGTTATGTCATTACTCACTTCCAATGGTGACGTTATTCGATACATACGGTTACATTATCTACCTATTCTGTGTTTATCTACGTTTCGTGAATAGTGTTATGTAAGACGCTTTTGGCTTTGCGTGCTATATCTGGATAGATGTTTGGTTTATTTAAGCTGACCATGTAAATATGTTCGAATGGGAAGGATAGATATGTAAAGGAAGGACAGGCCGACTACGACTAAATGAATTATCGCATATGTGAAATCAAAAAGTACCAAAAAGCAACAATCAGGTAGTTTCATATTTAGCAAATAAGTGTGGTAATAATGGAAGAAGATAAATACGTCTAGCAGTAGTCCTTTATCAGGATGATTATGATGATAATGAAGATGATTGTGATAATAATAGATATGGATCAATGCCTTTAGTAGTAGCTCTTTTACGTTGTATTTGTGGACATTAATACCATCAACATTTGCATCTTTGATGAAATTGTAATGTTTTCGACCCTACAGGAAAAATCGTAAAAGAATTATCATTCGAAGCCTACAGATAATCCACGATTCTTTTGATATAACAAGACATGTTTAAGTGAAGCAAAATAAACATTGAGAATGCATGTGCTCCTAGAAAAAGTGATAATAAAAATTCGAAATAATAGATTTGTCATTTGACAAATTCGATTCTATAATTTAAACCTAAATTTGGAATGTACTAGCTGTTTTAGTAATGTCTGTAAACACTTCAAATTGTTTCGGTATACTTAAGTTAGAAAATTTCCCCTGAATAAATTGAAATCGATGTAGGAATTTTGGTTATATTCACATAATAAAATATATACCAAAACGAGCTAATTAATTATATCATACACCTTGAAGGGATGTTTCAATCATTTACTATTAATTACTGATTGTTTCAATTGTTCATTAGCCATTGAAAAAAAATCTTAAAAATTCAAGATACACTGTGCACTGACTCTTTAATTTTGTGCTTTTACTTGTTCATACCAGAATATTTTAAGGTATAGCTACATTTAGTGTACCCTCATTGAAAGATAACCAACTTCATTATTAAGATATCGGTTAAGTATAAAATCCTAATTTCCTCTCAGCTGTGGCTCAACATACAAAATGGGGGTCTTAGAAGAGCAGGTGGTATCAAGTTTTAGCCCAGCCCTAACTAGATAATAGCCGAATCCGAATCCATTTACGCACTTCCGATTCCACTTGTTTCGAGATTGGATCTACAATTGACTGATATGCAGACTACTCTTAGGCATCACAGATTAGATATTGACTAGAAGTTTTATTCACTTTAAAACTCCTGTCTTATCCATTGCTAAGGTTTGGGCGATTAAATTAGGGAGACTGTTCTGTTATGCGTAAGACATAATATGAATAGTTTTAAATTAACAGAAATCTGCCCTCCTAAGAAATGTGGAATTTTGTAATTAAAAAAATTAATAAAACGCTCTAACTCGTAGTGGTACATCTAAAATTGTAGTTGTTAAATAATCTTATGTATGTCATACGGTAATTTTCACAGGTGTTGCTAGTAAAGAAAATTTATAGTTTTAATAGCAACAATGTCAGTGTCAGTCACTTTGATGGAATTATAAGAGTCAGTGACAAGTTGACAGCTTGTTTGATCTTATAAGCGCTTAGAACTGGTGTTCACATATCATAAATTTATCTGTCTGTTTTTTCCGTCTTTAATAATAACATAAGTTGTTATTGGCAAGATGTTTTGTTTATCTCTTTGCATAAATACCTAAAGTGGTAGGATATTCAGTGATATTTTGTGAAACACTAGTAAAACCCGGGTCTTTTCTAGCGCTAGTTTTTAATAATTCTACATGCTTTCATTAACCTATTTGACTCTTTGTTGAGTCCAATGGTTAATTTTTGAGGATTTTAGATAATTTAATAATGAATAACAATGTCAGTTCAATAAATTGGACACAAAAACGTATCACACACAGACACATTTAATTTTATATTTATAATATCTAAATATGGAATAAGTGAAGCATTAAAAATATATATACAAAATATATATATATTAGTATTCATCTCATGACACCATCTAAACAAGGTTTTTTGTCACAAATGCGTTATATACATGCGTATATAAAATAAGATATATTTAGGTAAATATAATAGTGAGAATACCTAATCTGTGGAAGTCACAAATCCTTATCTCTATTGAGTTCAAGTAGACAAGTAACGAGTTGACGACACGCGTTCAATTGATAAGGCTAATTGTATCCTGTTTAACAGTTAAGCAGGAAATAAATTTTAGTTGCTAACAGCATTTGTTTCCCAGAACTTTCGTTTTGTTTCTTTTTATTATTATTATACCTGATGCCTGACGGGGAGGGCATCGCATGCCAAATATCCGCCTAATAATAACGTTGCACGCCCGACGTTCTTCCTGTACCTTCAACGCTCTCTTCATCTACACATGTCTATTTTAGATAATTGTGATTCTCCAGTCATTCAGTACCTGATGTATTTGATCAAAATAGATGAGGTTTGGTCTCTTCGCCACCTGCGTCCAGCGCATTGTGTAAATTTTGTTTTAATTTAGGTACTAAATGCTAAAGTGGTTTCTAGTACATATGTGCATGAGCATGGAACTGGACATTTAAGAAAGGGTGTCATGATTTCGAATAAGAACAGCTATCAGTAGAGGTTCTTGTTAATCTAGTGGGCGGTGAAAGCAAAAGGTACGCAAAGTTAATCAGATATATAAAAATATATAATATGACATAATTTCACCCCTGTTTTCCCCGAATTGGTAGGCAGAGAAGTGTAGGACTACATAATTTCACTAGTTATAGTATACGACGCATGGAATAGGGGATTAGCTTATTGCCATACACATTATACATACATGTTTTCCAAGGATTCTTAATTAAAGGTCAGAGACGGTCTGTCAGTATATCGTAGGAGTATAAAAAATCGAATTGAAAACATTCATGTTAAAATGTTGCTGATTTTCTACACTGTTTCACCGCGAAAATATCTGAAATTTCTTGAAAAAAATGAAGACATTTTTATACCCTTTAATCTCTTCTTTTAGGAACTTTTTGAATATTTCTTTGTCAATCGCGTCATGATAGAGTTCAATTTGTTTTTTAAAAAATACTTTGCGTACACGTTACAATGTTGTTCATTTATTTTTATGGAAACATTTTTTCGACTTAGCAACAATGTGCAATCTAGTAACTGGTACGTAATTGATAAGGTTTGCATAAATACTAACTCACATACGTTTGTCGAGTAATTGGTTAATTAGTAAATGTATTATACAAATAACACAACCTGTTTAATTTGAAATCTAATCACGTTATGAATTACATGCATCCCATGACGTAAGGAATAATAAAAATTATGTAATAGAAATATATCATTTTAGAAATACTGTATACAGAGGCGCTTTGTTCATCGATGTTGGTCTGGAAATGGTAGCGTCTTATGAGTAACAGACCACTGCAACCCATGTGTAGACTGCTTGTTGCCACCATATAGTATTCTACTGTTCAATTGCTTTAAAGGATATCTTTTATAGTTAGTTAATATAGTTAGATGACCTAAGACGTTCTCCATTATTTTTTCGTGACAAACCTTTGTTCATTACCTCGAACCATATTTTAAATATTCTATAACGAGCATGTAAAACATTAAGACAAGGACAGAGATGTATGGCGCTCGGTGCTATCTACCTACCGTGTAAGAGAGTTGGCGTGATAACGTAATAGCAATAAAAACGTCAAGGACAGTTCTACGCTCCGTAGTACCTACGTATCAACGACGCATCGTGCCCGCATAAAACGCATTCAGTGACGTTATCGCCTCTGTGATTGGTATACCATTAGCGTTCTAATGGTTCTAGATTTGGTCGCGTTATGGCGTCAGACTGATGCGTTAAAAGGAGCTTAGTGTAGACGTGGACAATTATTTACAATGTATAATTTACAGAGATCATTGAAAATTTATTTGTTAGATAGTTAATAATAATACATGACGAAGCGGCAATGTAACGCGTTTAGATCGCATGGCCGTCTGCGCAGTGGCTTAGCAACGACCCATACATTGTTTGGTGCGTATCAATATCTGCCAAATACTTTTGTCAAGAGTTCGCTGTAGGTCCAATGATGATAAAGTGTTGATAGAATAGATATTTCTACCAAGCGGACATTGTTGAACATCAATTGGTACAGATAATAATTTTTGCTTGTTTCGTTTGTTTGCCGGTTCCGTTTATTATTATGATCATAGCATCATACCAGGGCTCTTACGGGGATTGGCAGAGCACCGAGTGCTGGATGTATCTGTTCCTAGAGATCTGATGTGTTTTTTTCTTCATTCATTTACAATGTTAGTGTAGAGTAGTTACAATTTTTAAGTGTATTTTATTGGGTTGATACTAAATAGATTATATCTTTGAATTCACAGGGTAATATAAAACAGTCATTGGGATACTAGGAAACATTAAACTTGATATTTCAAGTTAAGATAGTTGTATACAACTATCTTCACTATAATTGCAATAATTTTAAGTAGCAAGTTTCCTGTACATATTGCGCTGAATTGAGATTTAATCTAACGCAGACTCATATACGAACTTCATTATAACCATTAATGAATAGATGGGTATAACGACTCGTTATCTACAGCTATCTACTAAAGCTGCGTCATTAAATACAGTGTATAAAAATCAGTATGCAATTTAATAGGTTAACTATCTTGTTAATAGGACTGTGGTTTATGATTCCACTATAAATCATGGCAGTACTTCATATTATGTTCTATTGTTATGTCTAATCGTTATAACCTAGGGTTCGTTAAATATTAGGTGTTGTAGTGTAACTAATCTGAAGCGATTATTTCTTCTAAGATGTAAAACTGATATACCTACCATTGATTCTTTTATCGCGCCTATGTTGGGTACGAATGTCACAGTATGTGCGAGGAAAGTTGGGGGTTGTTTTATGACGTCGGTCGTGCGGGGGTTAACAGTCTTGACGGGTCTTAGAGTATGATGGATAGCTGTAAGGGGTGTAGAGTGTCTTACGATGTCTCCCTTCAAGTGATATTTCATCTTTAATGTCACTAACACGTCGAAAATTGTATGAAATATTCGTATGTGTAGATGAAATCTTGCTATCCGGGGTCGGATACTATTGGAACTTTTAACCTGGGATTTCTCGTGTTCAGGGTATAGTAATAGGCTCACCGTCTATTCCATGGAACTTAAACGTACATAACTGGTAAAACGCAGATACTGCACTCCTCAGCCTACCTCTTCGGGGTTTAGAGACGTGATAGTACGTTGTTGTTCGTTTTGAAATCTTGCTACCAATAAACCATAAGCAAGGTAGTATGAAAAGTTACCATCAACACTAACGGAAGCAACCAAGACTGCGCCTAGGCCGTAAAATAAGATAGTAATCAGATAATATGTTCAATTTCAACAACTAGTTTTGGATACAATAGCGTGTATAGCGTTGGTAGTCACTAAATAAGTCCGTGTGTGTTTACCTGTTCTGGGTTCAATGGTACACCGGGCAATTGTACTTAGTACAACGACGTACCTATAGTTTATTCGGTCACCGGCTCTGAACATTCAAAGATGTTTTCGCTAGTAGAAGTAAAATTTTTATTTCACTTCTATTGTCTTTTATTCTTTACTGTATATTTAAAAAAATACGTGGAAGTGTACACTCCTCTGCCTACCTGTTCGGTGATTAGAGGTGTATGACCAACGAGGCACTCAAAAGATAATAATCTATATATGTACATATGTAGTTACCTACTAATGGCTGAAATGAAGTATCCATCATTAATTTTACAGCCGCATTAGTTAATATGTTGTTCTAAACACATGCCAACAACAGAAGCTATATTGAGAGCTGCCAAATCATACATCTTTCAAGTTTTTACTCACTATCTTGTTGTAGGAATTTTATTGGAACTTAACACGGAATAGTTGTTCCATTATCTAAATCGGTATTCTACCAATTCTTAAAAATATTGTTAGTTTTACTGTCGTGATGTAAAATCGTTTTTCATGGTTCATTTGTATCGTTCTGTATTATAATGTTGTCTTTTATATAGGCAGTTGCAGCCTTAGCGAAAATCTGTGCTAGACTTTTAAACTTCTTCCAGTAGTCGGTCAGTCAGTAAAACTTTGGTAATCAAATGTCCCTTGAATTTTTACCATTTTGTCGTAAATATTGGAATTTGGCAGACGGGCCACTTGATGGTAAGTGGTTACATCGTCTATGAACATGTGCAACACCAGAGGCGTTGAAAATGCTTTGCCGGCTTTTGAGGAGAGCTCTTTTCACGCTTCTCTTTTAAGATCTCTTTAGATCCCCATATCATGGCGCTCCGGGAATACCTCATCTGAATATGGAGAAATTTAAATATCCATTATATGAATCTGAGTCTGATCTGACATATCCAAATGTATGACTAATATTTTATACGAATACATTTTTGTGTTAAATTGTAACGTAGGTACGGAATAAAATTAATTATCACGGAGACAATTTAACAATAACTATGTATCAAGGCATTATTATCAGAATATCCATTAATGACGTTGATACATTTAGCAACGTGTTAACCATACATTAAAGTTATCTTATTAATAAATGAAAATGGGTTATAAAAATTTTAATATCCGCGTAAATTGTATCGATACTGTAATAGTAATTAATGTTTTAAATTTTAACATCTCTTCTGTGGTTAAGTACGTTGTTGTACAATTATGATGTTGGCATCAATCCAATTAAACATAATCAAATTAGACTACATATTACGTGTTGGCTATTTATAATAAATCGTCAATTGGACACATACTTGCTCTGAGATATCGCATGCAATAAAAACGTGATTTAAAATATAAAGTACATATGTGTGTGTGTGTGCATGCGTTTGCGCGTTTGTCGTAAACAATTGATAGATCTTTAGAAATTAGAATAGATCTTTCAGTATATTACGTATTTTTTTTAAATTAAAATACCACTTGCTGTAACAGTGAAGAGAAACATCGTGAGAAAGTCTGCATAATTATATTACATTGTAGTTCTTTATATGTTCTCTAAAGCATCTGAAATCTGGCAACCCGCACTTGGGTATTTTGACCAACCACGGTCTTAACTCTTCTCGCGCCGAGAGGGTACCTGAGTCCAGTAGTCAAATGATAATGCCTTAATCATCACTAAGGTATCGATGCCGAAATAAATATCTAACTTAAAATTCAAAACTCGTTTATTAAAATGAAAACTGAGCAATAAGATATTGTATTTTTTACTCAATAAACTAGCTTTTAGTCGGAAACCCGTCTGATGAAGCGTACATGCATCCTAAACGAGAACACGAATGCATAGGAAAAGCCTATTCACTCTTTAATTGTGGAGTTTTAGGTTGTAAGTATCCAGAAACAACGACGCTGGCAGCATGTTCCACTCTTTATCCCTTTGGATAAGAAATACTTAAAAAATAATAATAATAATAATAATAATTAAGTTAATTAAATCCATACACATTATTGTTATCTCAACGGATAAAGAGGGATATCGAAATGCTGTTAATTAATTATTATAAACGTATAGTAAATTCCTCATTATTGTAATTAACCCGTATCATAATTTTAGATTCGATTATAACATACCTACATTTATTAAATTAAAATATGTTTATTGTTTATTTATTATGTCATAAATGTTAAGACAATAAGTAAACGATGATACTTTGTAAGTGCATTGTTATTACATATACTTTAGATAAACAAAATTTACGACGTAACTGTAACAATTAGGAGACTGAAGTGGCACTCGACTGTATTGTCTTCCGAAGTATTGACAGTCGATGGACTAAACAAGCTCTGCAGTGGACATCAAGGCCTGGAAAACTAAGTGTTGGATTCTTTTAGGCTACATAGGATCATGATTTACAAAAACTGCAAGCAAAAATTGTATAGACCTTCAGAAATGGGTAGCCATGGACATCGCGCAGTTGGATTTCTGAAGGGAGACATGCCCAGGGGTGGACTGACTGATGACGATGATGGTCTCGTTTCAACATAAGGCGTTCAAATATGCTGGAGTGCAACAGAATGCCTAATAGTGATATTGAATTTACAAATAAGGGTGTTATGGAGTCAAGTTAAAATCTGATTTCATCAGATGGCATTCTTTCGTCAGTATTTACATAAAAGTGCACTTAAAAATAACACTCTAATATTTTCTTAAGACCAGCTTTCAAAGAAAGAAATTGTTCAGTGAGCTCACAACAGTGATGATACCTCCCGCTGTTTAATGTCTATGAAAAATGTAAGCTTGTGGATATTGCTTCCATATTTTCTTTGTTCTTATGTGGGCTTATCCTTTTTGTTTTAAAATGTCAATGCACCGAACAGTGTCCTTTTGAAAATATTTAGAAAATAGGTAAATAAACATTAAAGAACTCAACCTTCTCGCGAATGCATTACTTACTTAAAGGTATAAATATTTTCATCATGTTTTCTAAACGGTCGTTACTGCCCCTTTGACTGCTTGGCTGGTCAAGTCGTTGCAAGAGGGACTACTACTGAGAAGTCCTGGGTTAGATTCCTGGCTTGAGTACTATTTGGTTTTTCTAACAACGTTTATGCCCGGTGTATGGCAATAGGCTCACCCCCTTTTTCATAGCGGGACACAGACGTATCTGGTGCCTGTACTAAAATTCTACTATTTTTAAATTTCGAATCTAAGCCGTATTTAGCTTTGCGTTTTCAGCATCTTGTTTGGTATGTAAACGATCTAAAACTATCCAAAAAACTCAAAAAGGAAGACGTAGAAAGTAGAAAATGCGAACAAAGTAAATTCTTATCTATGCTCGTAATAAAACTGTAATATAAAAATAATCTGTACGCTAAAATATTTCTTCACAGTAATAACTACTCAATTGTACTCAATTATAAAAATCTTTCTAGATAGTAGTAGATGAGTAAATAATAAATATTTGCAAATAATAAATAATTAATGTTTTGTTTATTTTCTGGTTCGATTTTCACACAAAAAGGAACGAATCTACTTCAACTAAATTGGACGGTAACTTGTCGTTGGGGCTAGAGATGGAATTTTTCATGTCAACGGAAAAATGTCAAAACTGGGTCGAGTAGGGATTAGGTGGAAACGAGGTGCTGCTACCCGGATTTCGACATGTAGTACTCGTATGGTGTTAAATAACTTTTTATGAGACTTGACGTACATATAAAAGGTTTTCGGGATGAGATAGTGTCTGATTTCCGTTGGATATTACAAAAACAGTAGGTACTGTAACTAATGTAACTAAAAGAATTACACATTAGAGAACAAAATGTAGACATCTGATAGGAACAGTTTTTTTCCAGTAGGTTCATGACTTACTTTCCATAGTCATTATCATTATGAGTTTGAATAATAAAAGCAGCTTGTTTGTCTAATAGTTTATAAAACACATATAAACAAAAATATTTTGCCACTTAATTACGTACTGAAAAATCATTGAAAACATTGACATTTGTTCCAGTCACATGTTGAACTGAACACAATCAAAATGTATTGCACCTGCGTTGAATGCAGGAATACTGGACTTAAATAAACATGATGATACATCTCCAGTCTTAAAGTGACGTGAATACAAACATACAGACAAGTACACAAACGACCCGCCATATTAATTATTCGCCAATCTACCTTACATCGACCCATTTAGAGTATCATATCGGCGTAATAGCTACGAGTCTCAAATAGAATGTTGTAAAGTATCTTTTTACTAGCAATCTTTTAATATTAGCGATCTTTACCTAACAGTAAATTACTTATTTATACGGAATATCAATATTGTTAGATAATTATGGTTATCCCATATACTGTCATTAAAATATATAATTTGCGGCCTTGCTTCGATGATATCATCAAGTACGTACCTACCTAACATTTATTTGTGTAATGAGTTGTACTGCTCTCATCAAAAGATTTTGCACGAAATAATTCTCGGATGCAATTAAATAAGAAGGTTAAAATAATAAAAAAAAAATTAAGTTATATTTGCGATTACAACACTTGATTTTCGACACTAAGCCGAGTAGACAAGACGAAATTAAATCCCTTTCAAGATTAATGATAGTTGCACTGCGTAAATCAAAGTTGTTTTGTGTACTATTAATCTCCTTGGCTCATCATTCACCCTGGAATTCAACAGCGTAAAAGGTTAAATAATGGCGATATACATAGAGTTATATATGTAAGTCTAGTCAAAATATTTATAAAACAAGACGGACAAAAGGAGACCAAACCAACAAAACAGTTGTAGGTCACTGGTACAAAGGTAAAAGAATAGTAAAGTTTAAGTATTTTTCGATTAACAATTAGTAAGAAATACCCATAGGAACATTTCCGTACTTTTGACGGCACTTTATGTAACAAGTGCTCAATGATCACGTAAACGTGTGAAATATCAAAAGCCTTCAGCACTAAAAATCTTCTGACAAGCAGATTGGCTCATCTGACGCCTTTGCCAATTAAAGCCATTCTCCCTAAGGTAGACGTAAGCGCACTGCAGTGCTCAGTACAAATGGCCGATCGTTAGTTTGTACGGTGGCGCGTGATGTTGTTTTGTATTACTGTAATTGTGTTGTATGCTGCTAATAAGACGTTTTCAATTTCTATACTTATACACTGCACGTTTCAACAGAGAAAATAAATGCATATACAGTCTTTTGTTATTGTCTAGATATGGCTGCCATATTGTAGCCATATTGATAATTTATATAGGTGTAAATATAATTGTTACAGTTGATAATTCGGAGGTAGTTTGATAATGAAAATAAGAAAAGGTGGCTTAACACGAGACGAGAAGTCACTTTTGGTATGCCGCAAGGTAGTGTCCTTGGTCCCACTTTATATTTAATTAACTTTGACGATTTACTTACATTTATTATTTATGGAGTATAATTTGTGTTGTCATAATGAAGACACAGGGAAAATTTTCTTAGATTGTTCTTGGGGCTGAATTTTAGTTTACATGTAAATCACTAAATCTATTTATATTTACTATTGTTTTGCCAACAGCAATAGATCTGACAACACATTGAAAATTTAACATTGCAGTGCAAACGTCTTCTACAGACTATGGGTGTAATATATTATATGTATTTTAACAATCCAGATATGCACACATAGACTATTCCATACTTGTATGCAAAAGAAATACGGGAGAACCGATTCTCTGAGCTATGTGATTATAAAATGCTTAGTGGGATGATTTCAGCCGCAGACCACCTGTGATCTAAATGTTATAAAAGGAATGTTAATTATAGAAAAAGTATAATATACTTCAAAGGATTTCTGAATATAAACATGAAACTCTGACTCCACCACTGTACTTAAATCACATAGCTTGCAATATCCGATAACGATTCCAACGTTTAAGTTGTGAAAATTTCAAAATCACAAGCTTCGATGGATCCGACAATTACATCAAAGGCTTTAAAAATGTATTCTAAAACCATGCTTACAAAATACGCGAGGAAATGTAGTAACAAACCTTTCTCTATATACCTAAACATCTTTGTATGAAAGACTTATCATACAGAATATGTTTGGGTCACGATTTTTAGGAATATACTATGTAATATTATTTAGTACGAACATTTCTTCTTTTCAGGGTGTTTCCCTCATTGGATGGCATCAACGGACAAAGCTCGAGCGGATACTTGTGGTGACTTCTGGAATACTAATACTAGCAGTTCTGCTGACGACATCCTTGCTTCTGGCTATGCGTGGACCTACCTACTTGCCTGTACCGCCCTGCTATACACCTGACCCTAGAGGTGAATTCTGCCGTTTCAGTTTTTTACATTCAAATCCTTATGCAGGAGTTAAAATATTGATTTTTACATATAGCAAGTTCTATGTCCTATGGTTTCATGCAAATATGTTTTAGAGTGGACTTCTCGATTATTTAAAAATGTAAAATGTGATAGATGACCTTGGGTGCAAAATCGATAAACTAACTATAACCTTATTTATAAAGATATGCATTATTTTCTTCTGCAACAAAATGGGGTAAATTCCTAAGAAATTCCCAAAAATTTCAACACACATTTTGTGAAATTGTAAATTCTTAGGTAATTTGTAGATGAAATATAAGTTTTCTATGCGTTGCAATGACTACTATAATCAGCTACCCCTTAATTTCTTTACTATTGTTATGGAAAAATATTTACTGGTAAAGATGGTTTTCGAGATACAAAGTTTGAGTTTCTCCCCGAAACTGAAAAAATCTTGAGGCACATTCCACCACGTTGCTTATTTAGTGTTGATATAATACCCAGATTCAGGATCTCGTGCAATTCGTAGGATGCGTGATTAGTTTGGCACATACATACAAATTCTTTATTTTTTCACACTTATAATCACCAGACATTTAAAATAAAATCATGATTTCATCAAATTGTAGAAAAGTCAGGAAACTTACATTTTTGTTACAATTCGCATGCTATTTGCTCTTCATCATAGGTCATGTCCCTCATAAAATGAAGGCAAAATTTGATGGTGCTCGTAAACGACGATGTTATTGTCGTAACCATTTCAGGCGCGGCTCGCAATTGTTTTTATAGCTTCATCAGGGGTTTATGAAACAATCATCGGTGGCCTTCGTTGCTATAGTTGAAAATGTTTTATTTCGTTATTGAGGCGTTTCCCATATTCTTCAGTTCTGCGATAATTGGAACAAGGAACCAAGAACGAGGTGACACAGGACGTATATTTTTGGAGAAATATATTGAGGAGAACATTAATTTTATATAAGTCTTGTATTCTGACGCTTTTTAATCAGAATTTGTATATTTGTGCTTGCTTAATCATGCGTAATAGTTTAGATAAGATACGTTTTGAAAGTTATTTGTTTCAGATTATGTTAATGTTCATTAAAACAAATTACCGAAAAAAAACAGCATGTGCAAAGTAATTAGATCACACATATACGTCGACCACACACATAGTCAAACATGAGTATATATATATGCGTCATAACGTTTTTTTATAAGCGAAACAGTGAACAAATAAGCAGCCATATTGTTTAGCAAACATTGTAATTTTGTGTGGTACTGTAAGAAAAAAATTACATTATGACTATAATTTTTTATTTTTCACCATCAGAAACCAGCGTTTGCCTCTCCAGTTCTTGCATCTACACCGCCAGTGAAGTCATCAGAGCCATTGACGAAACCCAAGATCCTTGCCAAGATTTCTACGAGTTCGCCTGTGGGGGCTGGATCAGGAACAACCCTATCCCTGAAGGAAAATCTAGCTGGGGCATCTTCAGCAAGATCGAATTGCAGAATCAATTAATCATCAGATATGCTCTTGGTGAGTGATTTTACGGTATTAAGAATAGCAACAAAAAGGTGCAAACGTTGATAGATTCCGGTAACGTTGGAGATAAAGTTCAGATATCTTAACAATAAACATCAATTATTACGAGTAGCCTATGAAGTAGTCAGAAGTCTCCGAAACCAGCGTGCGAGATTAATATTGCTTGCAGAATGCTTGTTTTCTAAATAGTACATTTTTCTACACCTCATATATTACTATCGCTGCACTTAAATAATCTTCAAACGGATGGGAAGATGCCCTCTGAAAATCTCAAATATCATGTTAAAACTTTTAGGGTCATTAAGCAAGAGGGCAAGTCTCAACTGATTCCTCCTCCCCTTGGATCACTTGGACTTTCTAAACAGTTTTGTACTATATTGACCCAAATGGCCTCAGTTCAGTAGAGCGCATAATAGGACCGAGTTGGAAACTGAAGAGCAAAGTTTTGCACCGTCTTCATTGATTTTGTTGCTAAAGTTCTCGGAACTGGGACGTTGGTTTGCCCCGTCCAAACATATATTAAATTACGATTATGTATAAACTAATAGATTGTATTATACATATATGTATTATAGGAAACTCAGTAGTTTGGCTCTGAAACTGATAATTGCAATTAACTTTAAGAGTTATTGAAATGAATACGTTTCAAATAAAAAGTTTTATCTTTAATAAATTCATATCATGGACGTGCATGTATTAATTCTCTTCCTCTCGAAACATACATTAAGTTCACTCATAAGGCGATCAGTTAATGTGTTTTAGGATTCCGAATTTAAATAAACGAATGCTAAGTTTCCAGCTTCTAATTTTATCTGAATATGATCAGATGTGATTCCGCTGCCTAGAAACTTATCTGTTATAGACTGGCGATTCTTGTCTTTTGGCTTTTATTCGGTAACCATGCATCGAACAAGTCCCACATCTCGCTGAGCCACATGTGTTCCAAATGTAACGAAAGAATGCTCCTCAATTGCGACGTTACAGTTGTAGGTACCTATAAAAGAAGTAAATTTCCGTTTAAATAATGATTAAGGTATATATAATTATCACATTTCCTTGTTTACAAATGTATTCTTGTGTGAGTAGTTACAACGAGTTATGTTGAAATTTAAAAATTCCCGAGTGAACTTTGGTCATGCAAAAGTGGAGTCACTAAATGCATCACATTTTTTTTATATTGTGATTGTTGGATAAAGATTGAATGGGAAAAGTAATTTTGTATTTCTTGTTTGCAGTCATTTGAATAGCGAACCATTAACAAAGAACTACTAATTGAAGTACTATTTATGTAGGCAGCTATTTCTAGGTTGCGTTTAATGATACCATGTTGGGTCATCTAGCATCTAGTTAAGTGGACATTAGGATTCAAGAATACATTACGGTCCAAAAGTTCTGTTAAACATTACGGTTCTACATTATAAACAAAATTTATATTGTTCTTATACATATCTAAAACAGGGTCTCTGCAAGTTTTTTTTTCATTTTTGTGTCATTGTTTTCAGATGTTAATGGATTTGGGATCAAATCACATAAAATGACGCGTATATATTTTCTATTACATTTTCTTGCTATCCATGTTAAACTCATGGCGCTATATTTATAACCAATTAGTGTTGCATTGAAAATTCGTATTTCACTCGTCCGTTTATCATGCTTTTATTTGCATAAATCATTCGAACACCATTTTCGGTGATCATTTACTTTACAATAACTTTTATGTATTGATCAAATACACGTAGCTGTGAAGTCGATGTCGTCTCAACTGGTCACGTTTTTGTTCGATTGTTGTCTTTGTTTTCAATACAAATAGAAGTAGAAATCCCAAAAGCTTCGCGTATTTGTCGGCACATAGGTAGTATTTTCTTCTGTGTTTCGCTAGTTACATAATAAATTTACTAGCTTCAAAATGAAAGTGAAGATTTGTATGTATACATACCTTCATGTTTTTATCCCCTGTTCAAATACTTCGGCAAATTGTGCAGCGATAAGACATTAGAAAAATCAAGTAAGGTTTTTTTAAACTATAGGTCTTCCATGTGCATCAAATTTATATACATATGAATCTTTTAAAGATAATCGTAATTCTCTAAATAAAAAAACGTTACTAAAATTTGCCCAGCCGCAAAAATTTATTAGATACTTTACAATAAATATTCCATTTTCAAGATAGTACAATTACGTGCAGTTTACGACATTTTTTATCAAGTCTATAATTACTTTTACAGAAAAAGTCAACGTCACGAGTCCTCCTGGAGCGGAAGTGAAGGCTCGAGTGTACTATGATGCATGTATAGATTCCAACGAAATCATCGAGAAGCTGGCAGGGAAGCCGCTGATCACGATAATCAAGAAGTTGGGCGGTTGGCATCTTCTTCCTAACACTCTAGTAAAACAGAGCAAGTGGGATCTGCAGAAATTGCTACAGGACGTTCAAAACACGTAAGTATGAAATTTCGATAATAAAATGAACTTGAACGCATTGACATTTTATGTAGTCAGATTATAAGATCTCTTTAGTAGTTGTAAGACATATAAATTTAGTCTAGGTTTAGTTGCAGACTATTAACCCTCCTTAACCCTCTTATTCTGAGACTTCTCTCACGACGACTGCGACTGAGACGGCTCTTTAGCTCTTTTCAGTGGAATTATATAAGGGTCAAATACAAAGTAATTGAAGTGCGAAAATATGATGAAGCTGTTGAATTATTTATTACTGGGTAACCCTTATTAGATATATCTTCGGCCACTGACTACAAAAGTTTAATTCGCTGAGCATTTAATTTGCTTCTTGGAGGACAGTCTCGTTTAGAAGAAGCAACCCGTACCCGTAGCTGGATTTATAATTTCAAACGCGATTGGCTCATTAATGATGTTTGTATCCTTATATATTATTTCCAGATACAATTTAGGTGGACTTTTCAATTGGGCGGTCACTGAGGATGATCGGAACTCATCTAAGCATGTTATAGTTGTAAGTAAAATATGTATCATCCTTAAATAATCCCTTAAAAGTTTACCGTTTGCGTAAAAAAAGCGACATACAAAAAAACGCTGGTGGATTGAATACGTTAAGACTACAAAGTTTCAACTCTAAATTCTTTAAAGTGGATATTTTATATCATAATGAAAAATCAAAGTCTACTTTCTTGTAAACAACATATATGTATTTTTACAAAAATTGTGATTTTCAGCTCGATCAAGGCGGTTTGAATCTACCGACGCGCGACAACTATCTGAATAAGACAGCCCATGAAAAGGTCTTAAAGGCTTACCTAGATTACATGACGAGAATATGTGTGTTACTCGGTGCCAACGAAACAGTTGCACGGGAACAGATGTCTAAAGTGATACAATTCGAGACGGACTTAGCGAATATAACAACGCCATCAGAAGACAGAAGGGACGAAGAGGGATTATACAACCCGTATACTATAAAACAGTGGCAGAAAGAAGCTCCGTTCTTAAATTGGACAATGTTCTTTAACGATGCCTTTAAGCTGGTCAATAGAAGTGTAAGTGTTGTAAATTGTAGCAATACAGTAATCCCTGTTTTGGTGCAGAAGTTTAGTGCCATAGCCAATTTATTAATCGCGGGCCATTTAATATCACATAGGCAATCTTGGTACTCGTAACGCTTTTGTGCAAATTGTCCCAAATAACATATGAGAAAATGATAAGTGTAAAAAATGAGTGAATTATGTTTCTCTTGTCCAATACTTAGAGTGTTGTGAAATACTGAATTTATTTTATTTTTCATAGTGTAGGGGTTGCGATGGCTTATTTTATTCTAAGTACTTTTGGCAAGTGCTAAAATGTTGTTAACCTCGCCTAGATTTAAGAATAAAATAAACGATACTTTTTGAAATTAAATGGCATTTCTTGTCGTCTTTTAGATATCCGAAAATGAAAGAATTGTGGTTTACGCTCCGGATTATTTCAGGAACTTAACCAAAGTTCTCAAGAGATACTCCAAAACAGAAGAAAACCAAAGGTGAATGATTGATATGAGTTGATATTTCAGATCGATTTTATTTTCTTTATTATGGTACTCTTTGATAAAACCTGGAATCTGTTTCTGGAGTTACAAACGATAAAACAAACAGATTTTTGTATCGGTACAGTATTTTAGGGTCATGAGGTGATTTTCTTAGTTTTCACCCTGTTCTATTTTTTTCTAACTAGGGGTTTTATAATAGAGTTATTAAGACTATAATGTATGGATATACAGAAGTTTACCTTGTTATAAATTAGCATCCTAAACTTTGTCTTTGTCATTTTAGAATCGTTACTAGTTACATGATGTGGCAAGTATCGCGTTCGTTGTCTACTTATCTATCAAAATCCTTCAGAGATGCCACGAAGATTTTGAGAAAAGCGCTCTTTGGCTCCGAGGGCACTGAAGAGTCTTGGCGATACTGTGTTACCGATACAAATAACGCTATTGGTAAGTTTCGAGGTTATATTGGATATCAAGAATATAAACTGACGGTGTTCATGCAATAGGTGCAATGATAATAATTTGCAAAATTTATCTAACGGGAATAATATAACTGTAGCTGACTTTCGCGAATCATTTGGAATTCCAAAAGCACTTTTGATTTTAGGTTGGTGTATGGCAAACAGTTAGTCGAGCGGTCCGCATTGAGAAAGGCGAATAATGTCAAATTTTTGTTGCATTGATGGCCATATACACTTAAGTGCTGATACGAATACATTGGTGCACATCCTACATGATGAGCGTAACGACTAACTTACTTTCGTTTCTAGGATTCGCGGTAGGAGCAATGTTCGTTCGTGAAGTGTTTCACGGCGAAGCTAAAACTCAGGGAGAGATTATGATTGACAATATAAGAACCGCGTTCAAGATTAATTTGAGGAATCTTGACTGGATGGACGATGAGACTCGCAAGGCTGCGGAAATTAAAGCTGATGCAATTACTGATATGATAGGTAAGGTATTTTAAAAACGAAGTAACTGTCTTCCTTTAACGTAATTTATTCTGAAATTCCTACTTATAAATATTTAATTTCGAATATTCTTTATTATTTAAAGTTCTATATAATAGATACAAATAAATGGGGTATAATAATGGAATATCTTCAGAAAAGTTCCTGAGTAGCTAATACATAAAACAAGACCTATGAATTGTGAATCTCCTGATTTTAGGTTTCCCTGACTACATCCTCGACAAAGAAGAGCTCGACAAGCAGTACGAAGAATTGGAAGTGAAACCGAATGAGTACTTCTTGAACAATATTGCTTTCAACGTATTTAGTCTCAAAAACGACCTGAAAAAACTTGACCAGCCTGTCAATAAGACTAAATGGGGTATGTAATAGACATCGGAAAAATTTTGAGGGTAGTGGGCTTGCTATCAGTATTAGATGGTTATTTTAATTACTAAAGTTTGATAACAATCGCATTTTTAAACCAATTCTGAGTTTCAATCAGATATATAAAGTTGTTATCATTTAAACAAAATCATGAAGACTGTAAAATGTTACTAAAGGTAGCATAATGAGATATCAATTCAATGGAAGAAAAAGTCTTAATATTTTTTGCACTCTACTGCGTATTACAGTATAGCTTTTATAAAGACACCTCTAAATATATAATATTTATAATTATTTTCGTAGGCATGACACCCTCAACAGTTAATGCGTACTACACTCCCACTAAGAACCAAATCGTATTTCCGGCCGGTATCCTTCAACTGCCTTTCTATGACGGAGACAATCCTAAGAGCGTCAACTATGGAGCCATGGGCGTGGTCATGGGACATGAGCTTACTCACGCCTTTGATGACCAGGGACGTGAATATGATCAGTAAGTAATATTTTGTGGTAACAGGGTATCCCTGTGATTTTAATTGGTTTATAATGAACAAAAATTTTCGTGCTAATAAATCCTTAAATTACTCTGTTTTGTTTCGTAAACATTCTGTAAATTATTTAAGTTGCTTTGCTTTTATTAAATTGTCAAACACCCAATTAATTGTTTATGACCAGAGTCATGCTTATATTAAACGAGTATCATTACAGATACGGCAATCTTAATCAATGGTGGAACAACGCGACTATTGCCCGATTCAAAAAGCGAGCTGAATGTATACAAAAACAGTACTCTAACTACAGCATGGAGAAACAGAATTTAAACGGGAAACAAACATTAGGTACTTAAATAAATGTAATTAATAAAAATTCAATCTGCAAGGTTAGCTATTCGTGTGAGGGTCTCTCAAGGTTACATCTTTAGTCCGTTCCTATTTCATCTATTTCGAACGTACATGAATGAAAGATCATATTATATGATATGAATATAATATGATAAATGATCATATATGGAAGACCATATATGATAGGATTAAACATAAGATAGCATTGTTTACTGATGACACGTTCATATTTTTAATTGGGCACAGTAAAACCAAATGGCAATAAATATGTCATAAAATTAAATGCACAATGCTCTCTTCCCAAAACTATTAGTTCAACGTATATAAACGTATATAATTTATTCCTTAACAATAAAACGACCAACTGTAATATTTTTTTTCTAGAGTAAGTTCTGTAATGCAATAGACAGTGGTTTCCTTGGCATCACTATGAATCCTAAATTACCCTGGGTACCTTACATCACACATTATGTCAAATATGTTTAGTTTGGCGATTTATTTGAATAAAAAACGTAAACATTGCTAATCCGATTTTCTATGAGATGTTGTCATGAACTGTATGTTCGTGATTACGTATTCAGTTATTTTAAATTGTATCTGATTTATCGTTGTATGTTATCAGGCGAAAATATAGCTGACAATGGAGGTTTAAAAGCCGCTTTTCACGCATACTTAGACTACAGCGAGACCGCTAAAGTAAACCTGACACTTCCCGGCCTCAAATACAATCATCGGCAGCTCTTCTTTATATCCTTCGCACAGGTACAGTGACGAATATTTTACTCGTATTAGTAGCTTATCCATCTACCTAAGTGTAAACTCAGACGTCACACTGACAGTCTGTGTTCGTTTTCCCGCTAATGTCAGTTTGTCGTTTTAGCATCAGGTGTAATTATTACAGGCGTAGTAATTTGAATTTTGTATTCATTAGCATTCAATTTGATGTAATTATTAACTAATTTATAATTTATTTATTATTACTTTGAGTGAAATAAACAACAAATACATTGTTACTATTATACATTTAATTTTTTTTTTGTGAAAGACTTTTAATTGAAAGCTTTACGCAATTTTTTAGGTATGGTGTTCAGCTATGACAAAGGAATCAACAAAAATGCAGATAGAGAAAGACGACCACACCGTAGCCAAGTATCGAGTCATCGGTCCCATTTCCAATTTACCAGAGTTCTCCAAGGAATTCCACTGTGCTTTAGGATCCGCGATGAATCCTAAGCACAAGTGTGAAGTGTGGTAAAATATCGAAACGACGTAAGGTTACACAAGATTTAACCTTACTTCTATTATACATAGATCTAAACGCTAAAGAGCTTTAGCAACGCTAGTTTCTACAAGCAGCTATAAAAGTGTAGAAGCTATATGAACAGAGATAGAAGTAATTAATAGGAACTCTTTTATGATTTTCAAGCGAAAATAACACACACACATACATAATTATCAAATTTTGTACCTTCTCGATTTTTTAAATATGTTTTTTCTTTTCTATTATATTATATAATATTTTAAAATAAAGGTCCTCAAGTAGTTCTCCTAGTAATTACTTCAATCTAAGACACTAATGGCAATGGATATTTAAAGCTATTCGCGAGAGCTTAGCAAGTATATAAGAAAACGGGTATATAATAAGTTGACAGAGTTATTATAACTTTTTACGTTCGGTGTTTGATGTCGTGTATTCGTGTATTGTCTGTGTATTTAAAAAATTACGCTTCCTTTTGCGATAAAACAAACACAGATCAAAACGATTTCCGAAAATATTTATTGATCTACATTTTTCATATTACGTGAAATGACTTATTAATAGAAAGTCTTTTATTTACATCATAGGTTAATATGTAGATCTTAAGATTAACAAATATATAATCTTTATTAACAGTGCGAATATTGTCTGATGCAGTGGATATAAAACATCTTAACATGAGTTTTAGTTATGTCAGATTATAAGTTCTGAAATTCTCAGTTAAAGCAAGTTGGGCTTGACTCGCGTCGTTAATCATACACTGCTTTTTAACACTCATGAGTCTATCATGATTTCGACGTACAATATAATGAAAAATAGTATAGTTTTGTTCGCATAGATATAATTTTTGGTCTATGAAATATTTATTTACCTATATTCCTTAGCTATCTGACTTATTATGTGAAAGTCCAGACGGCTGGTCTGTCCGGGCTTGGCAAAATAGTTAGTTTCGGTGGCGCAGACATCTGATAGAAAATGCTTAGGGGAATATTTATCCCGCAGGATCGGGAAATAGTACATTTACAGTCATTAGGACGTTTGCTAGTCTATTAACACACAACAAACATTTTAAAATGCTTAGAAATTTTAAATGTTATTAAAATATATAGGTATTTATTGAAAATAATGTAATGAAATATTATATAGATGTGTGGAATGTATTGTTCTATTGTTTAGACGTATTAATATTTTATGTGCCAGTGTTAAAGTACGTATAAGCGGGCTGGGGATCTCGGATGACATGTTGCACGGCAATCGCGCCGTAATACATTACACTATGTGATACAATAGGACGATGTCAGTAAGACCCTATTCTGACATTCCTACTTGAGGTGCAGATGTCTACGGCGACAGCTGTCACTTGTGATCGCTACTTGCCCGTTCGCTACTCTCTTCGCCTATAATAAATCAAAGCCAAGTGGAAATATGCTTCATATGCTATTGATGCTGTAATATGAAGAAAAAAGGAACAAAAATTTTTTGGTTATTTTTTCCTCAGAAGAGGGCATCATGATATCCAAATTCTAAGTTCAACTTACAAAATCTATATTTAGATTATAACCTTTAAATGTACTTAATTTTAAGTTATATTTATAACCTATGGGCCCTCAAGTACAGTCAAAGACAAAACTCAATTTGTTTATGGATTCTTCAAGCCGTAACACTAGAATTATTTTGTGTAAAATTCAGAATATGCTTAGGTTGATTTAATTTTTTTTTTAATGATTTAACTACTGTTGTCATTTTATTGTTGTTTTCATATGTTTCGTGTTCTTCATCTCTATGATAATAACACAGCATTTTCAGTTTAATTTAAATAATTTTATAGCAATATTTAAACGTATCTAGAACATATAGGTGTTTTTTACGTAACAGATATAGGTATTACGTTATGTATTTGTGTTCGATATATATTTTTTTGGACCATTTTAAGATTCATAATAGACTAAAATACACAAACATAATATTATATTATAATAATTGTCTTGTTTAGGCCATATAAATAAATAAATTACACGTGCTAAAATTATTGATTAGGAATTTTTTAACTGGTGTCGACGAATAAAGTTGAAACTAATAAGTCAGATTGTAAGAACATATTTGGAACCATCTGCAAACCGGAACACAGCTGGAGGTGCTGCTTTGCGGCAGCAATATACAGCAGTGAATTGTCTCAGTCAAGTACCTACTACACGAATGATTTCATCTCTTACAGAATGATAAGGTAGTATTTAACGATGACAGTTTCGTCGATATTAATGTTCTAAACGAGTAGTGATTATTGAAATAATAAAATAATAATATATTTAGATGTTTGTAGATGTTTTGTCTATATGTCGATATAGTGTTTGTAATGTATTGCCTTTTGCAATGTACGCTGGAGCGTTTTAATATATTAATATAATATAAAACAAAATAATAATTTACCGCTAAATGTCACCTGAATATGACTATATATGTACCGACTATATACATATCTACCGACTATAAATGTACTGGCATAACTCACATATGTTTCTCTGCCCCGCCCTCACCGCATTCGACAGGAGCTCATGGAAAACCTTGTATATGACTGAAACTAGTCGATCTATCCCTACAAACATACCTACGCATAAACGCATGTGCGCTAAGCTAGTATATATATAATCATGTGCCAGTATTAACTTAATCTGGTTTAGAAATGAGATATAAAATTATTTTAGTTTACTAAGCGGGCCCCACTAATATGTTGACCATCACATGAATGAAATTGAATTATGAAATATGTTAAAGGGGTATTTTGTTAAGCTGATTGATTACTGTTAGTTTCATTTAAACCAACTAGAAGATTTAATTCAAATATATGTACGTTTAATGTGCCCTCCATAGCACGCCTTAAATTGAGTCGCAAATTTATCAGATTCTATACCTATAGGTATTTTAAACTTAAATATTTATCTTATGGCTCTGATTAAAAATGTAATATTCTAAAATAAAATAATTTATATATTGTTTGCCAATGATCAAATTATAATAATAGAATATAATCTAAGTCGATTAATATAGATAAAATGGTATGAGAGCGACAATAATATGTGTCCCCTAATGTCCCCTATTCTCTCCTAAGTAGTCTGTGACATACTTTTTATATTGTGATGTATTGTCATTAAAAGGATATGTCATGTCTACAAGATCTATAACTTCATCTATAGGTATATATATTTGTAGTGTTTTTAAAAATCAATCTATTATTATTATATCATCAAAGCTAACCTACATTTTGCTATTTCTTGACATTATTCTTAAATCTTACAATTCATATCAATGTTTTTAAACCTAAATATAGTTAAATTGCGTCGTGGTATTATAATGCAAAATATAAGTGTACCTGTATATTTTTTTATCTTCATTCTAATCTACAATATTTCTATACTTATTTCTAGGTCCATTTGTCTGTTTATTTAATTTAAATACTAATGCTAGTTACAACGCGGTACTGTGCCTCCGACAAAGCATACTGCACTCAACATGATAGAAATTTAATTCAGAAAATGATAACTAAAGATTTAGAAAATCACTTGTTGATTCGGTTCACTTTGCGGGAAGTTTAATTACACTTCTTCGTGCTTTTTCGTTACTTGCTCAACGTTGTTATTCCAATTGAACAAAAATGCTTTTTCAATAGGAATTTATTGTTTCTTTACGAAATATTATTTTAATTTATTATTTAAATGTTGAACATACGACAATTACTGTTTGTAGTTGTCGGTTATATCCGCCAATAAGTAGTAAGGGCTGCAGATATCTCAGGTCGTCGGCTCCATGCCACGTGTTTACACGGTCCGAACCATATAACTGAAACCAGTTATGAAATATGTTATTATGTATCGAATGAGGACTGGAATACCATTAATAGCCACTTATGCGTTAAACGGAATACAATAGCTCAACAACTATTTACAGCAAATAAATTTGACAGTTGTACCTACTACCGAAACGAAACATTGTTCAAATAATAATAGTTTTACATATTTTTTTAGTTAACAAGTTATGTTACAATGTCTAGATAAGTCAAAAATTACATTTCATTTATATGGAACTTTTTCCAAGTTATTATTATTTTATACACTAATAATATGCCAGTATTACAGCTAATACCTACAATAATCTCTACGATAGCAATCGGTATTTAAAAGGGAATGGATAATATCTTACAATTATTTTATACAATAGTAGATACTAGTCATCTACCAAACTGAGAGTTTTAATATTTTCGAATGAATGTATATATTTTTAAGTAATACCGTTGTTTTAGTTTAATAAGTTATGTATTTTTTTTATTATGTATAATTGTGTTAGAATAAGATTACAAGCACAATCAATTTAATCGCGGGACTGATTCATAGCATGTGAGTTCAAAAGGATGTAATAAAATTGAATATTCATTTTAATCCCTCACACATCATTTGTTTTATTTATTGATCCTAGAAATATTCCTCATTCGTTACCATGTCGTGTATAAATACAAAGTATGTTTTTTTTGTTACCATTATTAATCAATGTAATTTAATTGCAAAAAAGGTGGCAACCTAAGCAAAACGGCTCATCTATGCCAATAAAAACAATTAATGTAATATTCAACTTCAGGTAGAATGGTAAAACATACGACAACCGTAAGCGATAAGTTTATGCCTACTATTTTAAGTACGTCGTTTTTAGATGCATTTAAAATACCTTCCTATTCAATTTAAATAGAGTGGCATGGTTGCCGACAATTCCTTAGTCTATTGAAAATCTATTTATATTTTTTCGGACTGTATTTTAACACACAACTATGACGTCATCTTCAGTTTTAAAGTGCATGCGTTGTATTTTATAATACGTTACATTCACACTACAATGACAGTAATGACATTTAGAGCTATTAAATATTTTTAAATAAAAGAATAAGGGAAAACATAGGGAATTCCAATATAACTTTATGTTACGAAAAAAAATTTAGTGCTTAACATTTAGAGATCTTGCAATACTATTAATTGTTAAAATATTAAAGTATTACAGTAGGTACCTATGAATATTATTTCTTTTGCGTACTAACTTTCAATGTGTGACATTGACGTATGGTGTAATTTTCGAGTTCGATAAAAGATGGCGGATGTCAATTCATTGCGGAATATACAATACGTGGAATCGCATTGCTGCGCTTTTTAGAATATCATAAACTTGTAAAGGTTTCTGGTCGTTTTTGCCGCGAATGTCAAATTTATATACGAACAAGGAACTTTGATTTAATTGCCTCGTTGTAAATTACTTTACATTAACTTGTGTTATTTTAACTTTTCTTGAATATCGTGGTTGAATTAGTTTGGCCTGGACTCTATTAAAGTCAATTTTAGGCTACTTTCGTAAAATAGTTCATATTTAAATTATAACATCTTTCTAATTTATTTAGTGAAGTTATATTATTGAAATGTATATATAAGTACATTGAAAATGGAGCAAATAGTGGTAAAAACAGAGGTACAACCAAATGGAGATATATTATTATTTTATGTTGATGGTGAGTAGATAATACTCTTAAAACATTATGCGATTCACTAACTTTTAGTACTATACCTATATTATAAGTCTCTATTACAAGTGCAAATATACATATTAAGTTGACATCATTTAATGCGTTTTATGATTCAATCATTTGTTTACACTTACAACATAACAATCCAACCCTAATGTACTAGCCTCCTTTTTGCAGTTTCCAAACGTAACATCACGCCTATAATCCTGGAAGGGGCAGGCCGAGTTTTCATGAGATTCTGAATGCTAATGTGTTCAATTTTTTAATTGAAATCTTAAATCATTTACTGTCATCTAAACATTAAAATGACGACAGGCAATATATTATCTTTGTTACATTTCTTGGTTCCTTTTTTCTAAGTTTTTGTTGTTTCCTCAATCACTTAACACTTTCTTTTACATAAGTAATGTCTAGTTTTCTTGAATAATCAACATCTGGTATTAATCACTTCTTTATTCAACCTTTAACACACATAAAACAAATGTATGCAAAGAAAACAAATGTTTAATGGATCACTATATCCTTAATTGACATTATAAGTCCATTAAAAAGGGGTTTCTGTTATGTAATAAAAAAAGTAACATCTTACTTGTATTCCCCAAAAAGATAGCCATAGGAGTGTATTACACTCTCATATTTCATTAGTTATGATTATATCCCACTATGGAATAGGTGGTGAGCCTATTGCCATACACTGAGCATATATCCAGACTCCTAGCTAATAGTAAAAATATCAAATTAGAAAAACCTGATAGTATCCAATGTGTGAATACAATCTAGGAGTTCAATCAACAGTTGAGCTTGCAACCATTCATCCAAATATTTGTTTATGTAATGTTGATGATATTAGATATTGCCTCTCTGCCTAACCCGTAAGAGACCTTACATGAAGATATGTATGTATGTATACTATTGGATATATTTTAATAAACATTTTGTTTGATAATTCCAGAAAGTCAGAATCATGATGAAGATGATACAGCAATTGAACAACAACCAGACCAATATTTGCAAAGTGACACTGTTTTGATGCATGAGGACAAGTATGTTATAGAAGAAATAGACGACTCTGATGACATAAGTGAAGTTGACTTAGCCAATGCAGAGGATGACACTGAGAAATGGATTGATGATGAAATAAATAAATTGCTTGTGTTTTACACTGATAATAAAGAAGCTTTTCTTAATGGTACTACTAAAAAGAAGCATCTCTGGGATGTTGCTTGTAAGACAATGTTGCATGGTAAAAACTACATTTCATGTGAGCTGAAACTCAAAAGTTTGATGAAAAAATATTCAGAAGTAGTTGCAGACAAACAAACAAAAGGTGCTCATGTACTGTGGCCACATTTCACATTATGCCACCAGGCTTTCTATGATAATGATTACGCTAAAACACTAATAAATGAATATATTAATGAACAAAGCCAGACAATAAATGTTCCAGCAATCACTCACAATAAGGAGGATGGCATATTAGTTGTAAAGAAAAGCAGCCGTCCTGCAACTGATGAGAAAGTAGAGACCATGCTGAAATTGTACCTGAAACATAAAAAGAAATTTCAAAAGAACGAATCCCTAAGAGGGCTATGGGAGCTAATTGTTTTAGAAATGGGAGAACAAGATGTAGATTATTGGCACAGACGGTTCTTAAACTTCAAGCAACATTATATAAGGATGTTGCATAAGAAGAAAGAGAGTGGATCTCAAAGTATTATTTGGCCATACATGAAAATATTTGATCAGATATTCTTAAATGATGACGAATTTCATCGAAAGTTTTCTCCACAGATAATACTCTCACAGGCAAACAACAACAAGATGATGACTATAGACACAGAAGATGACTATTGGAGTGATATGGAAAAAACCTTTCTTATGAAGTATTACTTTGATTGTCTTAATGAGTTTCATGATCCTACTATTCCCAAAATGTTTCTTTGGTGTGAAGTTGGACGTCTGCTTGATAAAAGAGCAGATGACTGCAGAGAAAAGTTCGAGGAGCTTAAAAATGAGCATATAGATGAACTAATGAATGGAGGGTATGATCTAACTAACCGAATACCAATGAAAATTATATTAGACAATATAATTGCAAAGGAAACTGAATCACAGCTTGGAAAAGCTCTTAAGAGGTCTGAGCAGTTTGTTGCATGGAAAACAGAGCAAACTGATGACTTAGTACAATATTTATTTGACAATACAGAAATGCTAAAAGATCCCATTTGTTATTATGTTTGTTGGTCTGTCCTAGCAAAGAAATGTAACCGAAGCAGCCAGTCTTGCAAGAAACAATGGGAAAGATTAATAACTTTATATAAATCTATTTTAAATGACAAAAAAGAGAATCCAGATATGTTGATAGATTGGAGATATATTGATATGTTTGATAGAATATTTGACTATGGAATGGCTGCCGATTTATTGGATGGTGCTGAAAAGTTAAAAACACAGAATCAACTACAGTCAGGAAAAATTGGAGGTAATTTTTGAGTTACCTATTTCATCTTTATTTCTTTTTCGTTATGTTTACATTATTTTTGAGTTATTTCATTAATATTATATTATCTTAGTGACTGGCTTGTTGGTCTGGTGGTAGCGAATCAACTGCTGAGCAGGAGCTCTTGGGTTTGATTTGTCAAGTCCAGCAAACTATTATCGGGTTTTCTAAATTAATAAACCCAGTAGAAACACATAGTCTAGTTTTGTGACTGACATGACAATACGCTTGTCCCCTGTTACAAGGAAGGTATAATTGGTGATAAGGGGTGATAAGTGGAAGTACTGCAATCCTGTCTGCACCTTCAGAGTAATACAGGCTTGATGAGATCAGGTTCTATTATTTTTACAGTAAACTGCATATTTCATGAATGAAAGGAATTTAAAATGTTTATATGTTGTAATTATTATTATTATTATTATCTCCTTGGTCTTATTATTATTATAACCTCATTGGTCGAGTGGTTGCAAGCGTGACTGCCGATCGGCTGGTCCTGGATTTAAATCCCGGGTCGGATGCTATTAGATTTTTCTAATTTAGAATTTCTAGTAGCGACTCAAGTCTGGAATTGTACCCAGTGTATGGCAATAAGCTTACCACCTACTTCATGAGTGTACTATACTGTACTACACTCCACACACTACACTACAGTGATTACAGGTGAAGTTAAGTGAGTTAAGCCATTCATACAAACCATTTTAATATACCCTCACAGATTGGGCCAACGTTAATCGGCATGATGAATGAAAAGATTTACACAATTGTTTGTCATTGTTTTTTCAGTGAAAAAGATCACAATAAAAGATATTGACGACAGCCATAGTGTTGAGAATGGTACAGAAGATGAAGAAATATATGACGAGCGAGGCTTTACAAAGCATACCAAAAAGCATACTGGAGATACCAAAGCATTTAAAATTCTAGAGTTTTACCTAAAACATAAACATAAATTTTCATCTTCTCAATACAAGAGAGTGGCACTTTGGGAGACATTGTCCAAACAGATTGGAATACCAGCAACTGAATGTGCTCATAGATTTAGAAATTTTAAACAAGTTTACAAAGCATATGTAAAGAGAGAAATAAGCAAGCCAGAGAAACCGATCCTATGGCCTTACTATCCCCTGTGCAAGAAAGTTTTTGGATACAGATCAATTAAAGCAAAACTCAAAAGTGATATCAAAGCTGAATCAGATGATGAAGACTGGACTGCAAAGGAAATAAAAACATTAATAAACTTTTTTGCTCACAATTTCCAAGATTTACATGATAAAATTGGAGACAGTGGCAAATGGATGCCTGTAGCAACTGAACTGAACCGATCAAATTCATCATGTAGCGATAAGTTTATGGAATTAAGGAAATCATATAGAAAACTAAAGACGATGAAGACACGTTATCCTCAGGTGAAGGTTTCGTGGAAGTATTTTAGCTTGATGGATGAAATATACTCACATGAAGGTGTTAGTAATTTGGAAGATGTCAGTCAAGTTTTAAAAGTAGAACAAGAGGAGGGTGAATTGCTCAGTGAAAGTGGTATCAAGCAGGAGTTGCAGGGTGAGTTTTTTAAACCAAATTTCATTTTGTTTTACTTATTAATAAGAATAATATGATGAATTGAGTTTTGTACCAAAAGTAGTCAAATTGGTGAGTAGTTAAATCACCTGTTCGTGGTAACTTAATATGTATAATCTTGTGTTAGATGTGTCTATCTGGGAATAGGCCTGGATCTTGTACTATTGTCCTTCTTTAATTCCGCCGGTTGTACTCTAAGCTAACAGAATGAGTTTCTATAACCTGCTTAAATACTTATACGCATATAAAGCAAGTTGTAATGGACACAAATGTATAGAAATTAAAATCTCAACAATTAATATTTTCAGATGAAGATTACACAATTATTGTTATACCAGAAGGAGAGGATATGCATAATTTAAGCAACACTGAATATGTTTTGCAAGACGGTGATAGTATTATCAAAGAATATGAACAGGGAACAGAAAGTTCATTTACTGAAGAACACAAACATGTTAAAGAGGAAGTCGTGAAGCCACTGCTGAAATGGACGAAGGGGTCGAAAAAACGACTTTTAATTCATTATCTGAATTACTTAAGAACCCACAAAGGAATGGAAATCAAACCGAAAGACATGTGGACTGAAATAGCATCGAAATTTGGCGACCGAAAGCCTATTACTTGTAAGAAAATGTTCATTAAATTGAAAGAAAGACACAAACAAGCTGTTGCAGAGGACGCAAATAATACGAAAACACCTTACTTTACATTATTTGAGAAGATATTATCATTAAAACCTAAGTTTGCCAGAAAACAAAAGACAGGTGAAGGTAGGACATACAAAGACTTTCCCATGGACGATTCAAAAGTGGAATTAGCCCTTAAATATTATTTGCAAAATATAGATGAATTTATTAATCCTAAATTTGAGAAGAAATATTTATGGACAGAATTAGCGAATTACATTTCGGAGCCAGTCTCGAAAGTATTCAACAAAGTTAATTTTTTGATACAATTTTACAAGAGCAGCACACTCGAGGCCGAGAACACGCGTTTCGGCGAAATCCTGAAGGAGATTTTCATTAAGGAAAATCTTTTAAACGACGTACCCAGTGATAATAGAGCTTTAGAAGAGGAAGTAGAATATTCATGGACGGAAGATGAAACGGAAATTCTGTTGACGTGGTATTTGGCGCATTTAGAAAAGTTTAAAAATCCTAAATTCGTACGGAGCTACCTATGGATGGAAGCATCGGATATATTGAAGAAAAGTCCTTGGGCGTGCTCGAACAAAATGTCGGAAATAAGGACGCAGTACAGAACCATGGTGAAGGAAAATAATGAAGGATTGAACGGTTGGAGATTCTCGACATTGTGCCAAAGGATTTATGGCACGGGCAAGAGAGCTACCCAACAGAACGTCAATTAGGAGTATTGAAATGTATTCAATAAATGTATAGTTATTAAAGATTGCAAATATTACTACATTTATATCCTTACTCGCCTCCGAAATACAATATGTGTGAGATATAATGAGGAAGAGAGCATGACAGTAGCCATCTCAATTTCATCCTTTCCTGAATGTCTCCTTGTACAACGAAATGATACGCTTAGAAGGTGGGAGTGCAAGGTTATTGAAG